>JACDNR010000858.1:0-31976 GCA_013421045.1 Propylea japonica | reverse complement strand
CTAGGATTAAAAACGCTACTTTTAATCCTTGGATAAAGTAAATGCATTTGAAGTCTACTTGACAATCACTGTCATGATTCTGGTTCAAATTCATAACCAAATTATGAACGATTTTTCACTAAAACCAATTTTATTGTAATTTTGACTTGGTTGGAGAAAAATAGTATATATTATTCGGATTAAAAGTGCTATTTTAACTCGCAATTTTGCATTCGCTCGGCTACGCCTCGCAACTGCAAATATTGCTCGTAAAAAAAAGATGCACTTTAATCCTTATAATATAATATACTATTGTGTAATGATTTCTATAAAACTTTAGCAATATATTATCGCATTTTATTAATATCAATTCATTTTAAAACAATGTGAGATGCAAAATAACATCTTGATCACGAAGCAAAGCACTAGCTTTGTTTTATCGATCAGGATGTTTTTTCTAGGCTCGAGACGTCTAAATTTATGTAATACGTAGGAATATTTGATTCGATTTGGCGCCTATTATAACAGATTCTATATTGAAAAATTTATTTTTCTCCATCTATGTGTCAGAATTAATCAACTAACAAAAAACGTAGTCGGATTTAGTACTTGAGTTGTAGAGCGTTTCCTATCATCCTCTGAAAAATCCGGAGCTTTTTCGTGACAAAATTCCGTGGGTGACAATCTTGCAATCGTCAAACACAGGAAAACACCAACATTTCTCAACCCTACACTTGGAGAAAAAAAGTAAAGCACCTCAATAAATCCCACTATCAATTATTACACCCGAAAAATGTCTTTTATCGTCGTTCTCCTATTGAAATTCCTCGTACGAAACGATAGGCACTCTAACTTGAACAGAAACCCTCCATCTTGGGACGTAATGCTCCAATTTGGAAGCGGCTAATGGCACAAAAACATCCCTTTTGTCGTTTCCGAACTGAAGTATTACATCTAAAAACACACGTTCGCAGGAAAATTCATTAGAGGGAGGGTTGGCCAGCGCGTTAACCCCGTTTTTCTGGAGTAAGGCGCCATTGGCGATATCGTGACTGACGGTTTCCTCTGGGATCTCGTCGCAAGGATAATGGTTTCGGAGGAATCACTTCTAGGCCAAAACGTTCTCATTAGGACGTTGGAACTCTTGATCACGAGCAGAGGATATAATTAATTCTTTGTCGGTGAGAGATTGTTGCAACGTGGTCGAATGAGCTGGTTGATTGTTAGGTATTTAAGATTATATTGGGTTGATTGGAAAGGTGACTTTATCTGCACTACTACCAATGGAGTCATTTGTGCGTTACCAAATTAGAGCTGAGGGTTTTCCGATAAGAGGTGTTATTTTGATATTCAAAGGAAAATTCCATTTTTCAACATAAATGATGTTTATTTCATTACAAAGACAAAGCTTTGCCGTTAATAGTGAAAAATAACATCAAGCAAATGACCACCACGACCACGCTTACAGGATCATATCCTTTCAATGAAATTTTCCATAACCAAATCCCAAAGTGGCTGCCCTATGTCCTCGATAGCCTCACGAATTCCATCTTTGAGGTTTTGAATCGACGCTGGGCTATTGACGTAGCTCTTCTCTTTCACGTGGTCGCAAAGGAAAAAGTCGCAAGGTGTTAAATCACAAGATGTTGGTGACCATTTTTATTAATTTTAAGATAAATAAAAATGACGAACAAAAAATTCTTTGCCTTTATGGAGGCTAACCTAACAAATTTTTGAAACATAGATAAATTGAAAATTGTAATCATCGAAATGAATACAATCTTCAATTTATAGGCTCATAGAACCTTCTTCATGCGGACTGGGATGATTTATTCAAGATGTTGTCAATGAGGGAAATGACAGACCGGTTTCGGCCTTATTAGGCCTCGTCAGTGTCCCACGTCCCTCAGAGACAACATCCTATTGAAAAACTTCTACATTTAAGACCACTTTTAAGACTCTATCGAGTATTATCCTACAGATGGTGACATCTAGTAGTGAGTAGTGTCAAAATGAGAAGTTCAATCATCACAGTTCGCATGCTGAAAGCACTGATTACTTCCTCTTCACTCTTTGAGAGTTTCCTACATCAGGGCCTTCATGCAAGTTTCTCCGAGTGATGGAAACACCCAATTTTTGGCGGCTGTGAAGCCAAGTAGTGATTTAAGATAAAGAAAAATGACAAACAAAAATTTTTTCCTTTAAGGAGGCTAACCTAACAAATTTTTGAAACATAGATGAATTGAAAATAGTAATCATCTCTGATGATTGAACTTCTCATTTTGACACTACTCACTACTAGATGTCACCATCTGTAGGATAATACTCGATAGAGTCTTACAAGTGGTCTTAAATGTAGAAGTTTTTCAACAGGATGTTGTCTCTGAGGGATATGGGATACTGACGAGGCCTAATAAGGCCGAAACCGGTCTGTCTCTTCCCTCATTGACAACATCTTGAATAAATCATCCCATTCCGCATGAAGAAGGTTCTATGAGCCTATAAATTGAAGATTGTATCCATTTCGATGATTACTATTTTCAATTTATCTATCTTTCAAAAATTTTTATTAATGGCGTAGTTTCTACTTGTCAAATGTTGAAAATAACAGCTTCAAACGTGACATCTAGCGAAATAGCGGGCTATTAAAAATAACATCTCTCATTGGAAAACCCTTTATAGGGGAACGTGCGGGAAACTCGACCATCGGGTAAAATCGACCACTTTAAAATCTCACAAATTTAGCGCCATACGAAAGAAATATACCGACTGGCTGAAGTATAGCTATGTTATCTGTGGTATAGCTTCGTAATGTGCCCTCTTATAGGGTTAGCATTGTACCATCACTTGACATGCGTACATGCCGACGATATTGTTATTTTCCTGACTTTATACTAATAGGCCAAGCAATAGAGATATTTCCTTGACAAAAATACTACCTGGAAGCCACCTGTGCCATTCCGAGCAGGACAGTCCGTAGTTTATTCCCACCATGTTTTAAACACGAAAATGCCATTTTTTATTTGTTATTAACAAAAAACAACAAAAATACGCGTTCTTTTTAGTTTTTTCGTTGCAGAATGGAAACTATTGATGCAGTGATAACGTTGCAATGGGATGAATTGTAGAGAATTACATTGTGAAGAGAATGATGGATCAAACGATCCGATCGAATAATTGAAACTGGAGAAAAGCGGAAAAGACCGGAAAATTGTGTGTTTTTTATTTTAACTCATAACTCTGCCATTTTGCAATATTAAGAACTGAAACTTCACACGATAGTAGCTATTGACGTGCAATTCATGTGTGCCAAAATTGGATTCGGTCGGATAAATAGTTTTCACATAATTCCCATTTGAATTTTTTTTGGACATATTTTCGCGGAGAGCTGGATGCGTTTGAGATCGTCCGATTGAAATTAAAAAAATTGATTTGAAAAGAAGACGTGATCAATAACAAAACGTCTATTCTGATTTTTCAATAAAACGCGTTTAAGTGTGTTAAAAACTAGTGAGAACATGAGGGAAAACGACCGACCAAGCGAGAGTGATCGAGTGGTGAGGGAATGAGCGAATCTAGGGGAAACGCCGCGGAAGCCAACGGTCGCCGAGTTTAAGAATTGTTGCGCGGACAGCGCACCAAATTTTGTACACATATACGTTTCCCCTCGATTCGCTTATTTCCTCTCCACTCGACCGCTCTCGCTCGGTCGGCCGTTTTCCCTCATGTTCTCACTAGTTTTCAACACACTTAAACGCGTTTTATTGAAAAATCAGAATAGACGTTTTGTTACTGATCACGTCTTCTTTCCAAATCAATTTTTTTAATTTCAATCGGACGATCTCAAACGCATCTAGCTCTTCGCGAAAATATGTCCAAAAAAAATTCAAATGGGAATTATGTGAAAACTATTTATCCGACCGAATCCAATTTTGGCACACATGAATTGCACGTCAATAGCTACTATCGTGTGAAGTTTCAGTTCTTAATATTGCAAAATGGCAGAGTTATGAGTTAAAAGAAAAAACACGCAATTTTCCGGTTTTTTCCGCTTTTCTCCAGTTTTAATTATTCGATCTGATCGTTTGACCCATCATTCTCTTCACAATGTAATTCTCTACAATTCATCCCATTGCAACGTTATCACTGCATCAATAGTTTCCATTCTGCAACGAAAAAAACTAAAAAGAACGCGTATTTTTGTTGTTTTTTGTTAATAACAAATAAAAAAATGGCATTTTCGTGTTTAAAACATGGTGGGAATAAACTACGGACTGTCCTGCTCGGAATGGCACAGGTGGCTTCCAGGTAGTATTTTTGTCAAAAAACTAATCATTTGTAGCTCTGTTGCTTGGCGTATAATACGAATAGTGCTCCTCTTCCTAGGGTTATAATTTTCTTTATTTTATAAATTGATTGCAATTTACTTTCACAGAGTAAGGGAGATAGTTAACAAAATTTGGATTTTGGATTGTGCAACTATTTTATATATTTTTCTTCAACAAATTTCAAGGGTGTACTACTCGGGTAATATCGACAATGCTGATCGATATTACCAGCTAGTGATCAATATTACTCCACAGTGGTTGAAATTACTCAATCTTATATCGATAATAATGATAATATATTTTATTTGCAGAGGAAAAAGAAACAAATTAAACCTCAACATTGTCATAATTTCAGATGCCCCCTTTTATATGTCCGAAAACCGGGGCGTTCCACTTGAGCGTAAGATTCCATGAAAATAGCAATAAATAAAAAAGCAATAAAAATAATAATAATAATTATCAATGATTGAAAGCAATAAATTATACACCATTGAAGGAGGAGCATGAAAATAAGGAAATAAAAAAACTAAGATGTTAGCAGAAAGGTTCAGAAAAAGTCACAGGTTGTAGTGAAATGAAAAAAAACAATAAAACTCGGACACATAAAATTTTGCTGAAGTTTGTTGTCAAAAAAGTCTCGTTTTCTTCACCGATTTCAATTGTTCGACGCCAAAATATGGATAAATTCTTTGGTATTAGAACTAACATCAGAAAAGTTTTCCAGCAATGTTGATAGTATATTTAAAGAGGCTAAAGGAACATGTATCCAGTACAGTTTCTTACTTGATTTTTATTTGGGAATAAATCTAAAGAACATCTTTATGGGTCCCTACTCAATTTCAAGGAAAACATTCAAATTCTTTTAGTAAGCTTGGTTTCTTTATAAAATACTAGCAGACCCAACAGACGTTGTTCTGTATACACAAAAATTCATTCAATTCGATCGAGCCGTTTAGTTGCAGAGTAGATGAATAACCTGAATAACGACTTCAGCGCCATCTGTTGATCTGATGTGTGGTCATAAGCATACGGGCATAGGCAATCCAAAATACATTCATACAAAACATCTCTCACACTTCGGTACCTTCTCCTAGCCGCCTTGTGCCTACCTCGGAGACATTTTGATGCGATTTCATCTTCAACCTGCCATATCTTTTGATGTATTCATCATGGCTGATTTTGGTACTCATATTTATTATCATTGAAGTTATAGTAGGTTTCCTCAAATTTCTCGGGTGAAAAGTATAGCCTATGTTACTCAGGGATAGTGTAGCATTCTGAGGGTGAAATAATTATTGAAATCTCTAGTAGCTTATGAGTAAACTCGTATCAAACCCTCAAACGCACAAACATACAAATCTGTCCTCTTTATAATATAGGTATAAGTATAATATTAGTAAAGATATAGATCAATTCTCTACAAACGCCCTATTGACTACTTTTTTCTATAACCTATCGTTCTGAAAATATCTCGAATAAAGTTGGGAGGAGATGAAAAATTACATTTTTCTCCAACCATCAAAAAATGTTGACATTTTTGTACTCTTTTCAGGTGCAAAAGTCATAGATTTTCTTACCGTACAAAAATTCACTCGTTACTTAGCAACACTTTTAATCCTAGGATTAAAAACGCTACTTTTAATCCTTGTACATGCATTTGAAGTCTACTTGACAATCACTGTCATGATTCTGTGTTCAAATTCATAACCAAATTATGAACGATTTTTCACTAAAACCAATTTTATTGTAATTTTGACTTGGTTGGAGAAAAAATAGTATATATTATTCGGATTAAAAGTGCCTATTTTAACTCGCAATTTTGCATTCGCTCGGCTGCGCCTCGCAACTGCAAATATTGCTCGTAAAAAAAAGATGCACTTTTAATCCTTATAATATAATATACTATTTTTCATCTTCTAATGAAAATAAATCGGTCTGTGCTCATTCGATCAGGACGATTGATTTTGTAAATAATAATAATAATAATAATAATTAATTCTCTACAAACGCTCTATTGACCACTTTTTTCTAAAACCTACCGTTTTGAGCAGAATCCGTACCAACTTAAGACACCGGGATCTGAATAAGATCAGTTTTCAGAATATGAAGAAAAAAATGAACAAAAAACTTTCCAAATTCACGAATTATAAATGACATTCATAGAAATTTCCTGAATATGATAAAAATATTTTCATTTATTCGAAGTTTTTAAATGAAACTTGAATAATTTATTCTCTATTAACAAATACTCGTAAATACTTAGCACTAACATCCATATTTATACAACTTCATGATATATTCCAGGATCAACAAACAAAGACATCGAAGAAATTTCATTTAAAATAGTTAGATGATTGCATTTTCAATGAAACTTGCGATTAATTGCATTATTCCAATCATTCCCTCGAGTTCTAACACTTCAATCCCGCAAATGCAATGGAAATTCTCCGCTGTGACGTCACATCTCGATGGGCGTCGCCATACCAGTGTTTGTGTATATCGTGCTCGGAGACGTAATTCGATTTTGGTGCGATTTCATCTTCAACCTGCCATATCTTTTGATGTATTCATCATAATTGAATGATGTAAAAGGCAATTTCGTTCTATATTAAATACTGGATATGAAGGACGTATTAATTGGATAAAGATCAATAGCGTATTCATAAAAAAATACTCCCAAAAAATGCATAATTTTGAAAAACATTCGGATACCTTTAAAGGTGATACCGAGTAAACCTTGAAAGATAGATATATGCTATCGCGGACTTTTTTGTAGAACTATTGAAGAGGTACATTTCCGTCATACATTGTTTCCATGTACGTCTTACGGTTTTCGCAGCGCACCTGAAAATAGCTGATTTTGGTACTCATATTTATTATCATTGAAGTTATAGTAGGTTTCCCCAATTTTCTCGGATGAAAAGTATAGCCTATGTTACTCAAGGATAATGTAGCATTCTAAGGGTGAAAGAATTATTGAAATCGGTCCAGTAGCTTATGAGTGATGTCATATCAACGCCACAAACACACAAACACACAAACACACAAACATACAAATCTTTCCTCTTTATAATATTAGTATAGATCAGGCTTTCATGAATATATGTATCTTCGAAGGAAATGAAGATGTCAAGGTAAGAAAAACTGAAAGATGGCAAAAAAATGATTCTTATAGAGAACTGTGCATAAAATACACAAAGTTCCTGAGCGGTTTCACAAAAATAAGGCCACAAATACATGATTTCGCTCTATACAGGGTGTTTGGTAATTTGATGTGATCCTTGGAAAGGGATATACTCGATTTCATTTGCAGCAATTTGCATCGAGCATGCTCCAAAAATCTATGGTTTCAAAGATATGACGATTTTTGATTTTTATGAAATGTTCTGCTCTGTTATCGAAAATAATTTATTTTGTGAAAACTACTTGACTATAAATATTCACTGAATATTTTCTTCAAAGCTGGGGAGATGGTCCTGATTCCTCGCGAAAAAGTATCCACCAAAAATTCAGATAACCGGAGATGAACAGGTTCATAAATAGCTGCACCCGTTTTTTTATGAAATCTTGATGAAAATTTAAGATAACTCGAAAAAAATTTAATGAACTTGCTATACAGATGTAAGGAAAAACTTTCCAGTTTCATTAGCTCCTTTTTCAAAAGGTACATAAGTCAATAAGTCCTTAAGCAATCAAAAACTATAGCCGGAAAACTCATTTCAACCCAACATTCAAGATTATTTAGAGAATAGTATCCTATTATTGCCATTTAATGCTTTTTTCGTCTTGTTTTCAGGTATTTCAACAACACAAACACGCAGTGAAGTAAAATTTTTGTGAATATTATGAGAAAGCCATTCAGAGTGAATAATTTTTGGCTCATTTGAATGGATAGAATTATTTCTAGACTGATGCGATAAGACACAGCTTTCTCCTGAAGTTTTCTCTGTTCTCTTCTATCTTCCTCTGCCGAAACTAATGAATACTTAGGTTTCATTGTTTCATATCAATAGATAATTCGTGAAAGAAACAAAAGTATATTCTTTAAATTCTCATAAAATTAAAACACAATACCAACTGAAACAACTCAATAATACTGCATCCATTTCATCTACAATGCTATAATGAAAATACCGATTCCAAAGGGAATACACAACCTCCTCTTTACTCCTCTTCCCATCCCCGACTTCCTCAAATAAAAAAAGAAACAGAAAAAACCTTTCCCGCCCCGAACTTTATGAATAGAACAACCCCGAACCGTGAACAGACTGCTAATCCGAACGAAACTCACCTGTACTGGCAAGTCATGCCATATCCGAAATCCCTCCAGAACCCAGTATCCCTGGAGATCACCAGCTGCTCGTTTTCGTGCGGAACCTCCTTCCCTTGCAACGTGTACACTACGTGAGGGTTGTACAGGCTGAACACAACAGGGTAGTACACTTTCTTTCCAGGCTTCGTGTTCCAGCGACACCTATCTAAGAAACGCGCACTAAACACTACGTCCACATCGCACATAAACAACAGTAAGTCTTTTTTGTTGGTATTTTTCAACCCCCACACTCTTTCTGCACCTACTCGCAACCCTTTCGCTCTCGAAAAAGTCTCGTTCAAGGCTAAAAGACGCAAGTTGTTAGTGTTACCGCCACTGTTCTTAGTCATTAACACCCTGGACATGATGGCTCTGGCTTCTGACAGACCTTCTTCCCCGAAATAAACGACTGTCAAACACACCCTTCTGTCATTTTTTAAACCGATTTTCACGAACTTGTCCATGAAACTTTGGAATGTGGAAGTTCTTCCGGATAGGGGGAGAATTATGTGGATCAGTTCTTTTTCTTTCACGCCCCCTGTTATAGTTTCACTAGAAATTGCTTGGATTGGGGCGAAGGGTCTCATGAGGGTAACTTTGGTGAAGCCACTTTTCGCACTTTTAGTTCGAAAGTAAAGTTCGTATTGAGTTCCGGTCGTTTGTTCGGTCCTGTAGAGGCCTTCGATGAAGTCGTCCAGTCCATACTTTGGCTTTCGTTTGTCGGTCATATTTTTATTGATAACTTCGACCGCTTTTGTCAGAGTCTCTAACAAGTCCTTGCGCTTGTAGCCGATGGGTTTTTCTACCACTCGTTTGCCGAGACCTGAAATGTGATTTCGTTAGGAAATTTGTCGAAATTGAGGAGGAGAGAATGGAAGAAGGCGTCCGGATATACTTTAGGAAATGAACTTTCTATCGATAAATGTACGAGTGTTTCTGAAAGGTGAGGGAGAAGTCCTACAAATAAGTCGACAAATGTCTACAATGAAGGTCGAGCTCGATTGTTGTTCAAAATCTTGTTTGAAACCTGGCTTATTGATTATTGAGAAAATTTTCTAAATGCACTAACTAGTAAGCTTCAAGTAGAAGCTATTGAATTTGTGCGTGATGAGAAATTCCATTTCAGTTACGTATGTTTTATAGCCGTAACACTGTGGAGGTAGGACAGAAATAAAATTAATATTTCTTCAACCAGTAACTCCAAATGAAAACAATTGATTTTCTGGGATACTTTTGGTTTCTGAAAATACAAAAACAAACATTCCTAACTAAGGTTAGTACGGGGTACCATACTGTTTTTGTATGATACCTGAGCTCAGGGAAAAACCTCAGTAGAAAAAACCCTGTGCCGCCGTTCCAACAGAAATACACTTCGCAGAAAAATTGACGCACATTATGGAAATGTCAAATTTATTCTTCAACTGAAGGTGTTCTCAATAATAATTATTTCTATCAGAATTATGCATGCATATGTTATCCACTTTCAAAGTTTTACTTCAATACAGATGTTTTTTTTCCAGCAGGAATAAAAATTATGAGATTATCAGATTTTGAATGTATTGGCTCCATTCTGAAATCAGTTGTTGTCGATTAATTAAAGTGATCAATAGTTTTTCTTTCGTTTGATTTTCTACACTCGATCGCTATGCAACGCAAAACACGCAATTTGACCCAAGAGGAATGTGCCAAAGCGGTAGTTTTGCGAGAAGAAGGGTGGACATATACAAGAATTGCAGAAAGGTTTGGAGTTTCCCATAGAAATGTATGGCGGTTTGCAACCGCTCGCCTCCTTCAAAATCAGCTTGAGCAAACTCATGGGGTGCAAATTAGCACTCAGACAATAAGAAATCGCCTCAGAGAATATGATAATATGGCCTCGTGTCGCGGCAAGAGACCCAGCTCTTATCCCAGCCCATCGAAGGGCGCGTTTGAATTTTGCGATAGGGCATATCCATTGGAAAGATTCTGATTGGGAAAGACTTCTCTTCACAGATGAGTCTAGATCCTGCCTCTACCATTGTGATCGACGTTCCCTTGTATACAGACTGAATACTACTGCTTTCGGGGTAGGATCGATTATGGTATGGGGTGGAATATCTTTGACTGCTTGATAATGGAGCTATGAATGCTGATAGGTATATAAGTAACATTCTTGAAGAGCATGTAGTGCCATTTGCTCCATACATTGGTGAAACCTTCATTTTTATGTACGATAATGCCATACCCCATCGTGCGCGCATCGTTCAGGAGTACCTTGAAGAGGTTGAAGTCTCTCGAATGAAATGGCCAGCAAGAAGTCCAGATCTCAATCCGATTGAGCAGGTTTGGGACAACCTCAATATAAGGCTGAGAAGTTCAGAAGATCATCCAGCTACTCTTAATGACTCAGGAATCCAACTCAGAGAAATCTGTGAAGGATTAGATCAGAACATTTTAAGATCACTCTTTTTGAGTATGAACCGTCGTTGCAGAGCTGTAATTAACGCAAGGGGTAGAAATACCCAGTATTAAATCACTTATCAGCATTACAGTATTTTGAAAATTGTTTATTTCTATTCTTTCACATAAGATTCGTTGAAATCCAGAATTTTTCTTTCATTCAATGTGTCTTGTTCCGTTCGAAACCTTCCCGAGAGAACATAAAAAATAAATAATAAAGTCAATGTACGGTTAACTTTCATTAAAATTGAGATTTTCAGAATGTGCGTTATATTTTTTGCGAGTGTATTTCTGTAATTGTGTTGTGCTGTGACATTGAAAAGAGTGGAAACATGTATTTCAGCTTGAGAATAGCGTTAGCTCAAACCGGTACTCAACAGAATAAATTTCACTAACTACACTAAATTTTTCTGACTCTATTTTCTATTCTGGTTCACTCATTTTCTTTTTTATGTAAATATAAAAAACCACCCCCTTAAACACCCCATACAGACCTAATTCAATAGGATAGACCCTGCTGAAGGTGAAATGGTTGAAAGGAATAAGTTCGTATTCGTTATTAAGCGGGGCACCGTGCAGCACCTCCGCCGAGATGATTTGTTTCCTGATGAAGGAGGCGCACTCGGACGAAAACCGGGGACGACGACGTCTGGCTGGGTTGCTGCGTTCGGGCCGTCGGGCTGGAAATATTGGACGGCTGACTGGCCGTGACTCTGGGGTTATTTCGGCCCGGCAATTCTGCAACAGAAAACACTAAATTTGAAGATATTGTGTCGTCGTAATTCAATCTGGGGCTAGGGGTTATTACGATTTGGGACAAGGAAATGACCGAGGAGTTATATTTGCTCGTGAACGTAATACAAGGTGGCAATATAAAAGAGTAATTCAGTCAATTAGTTCATTATTCGCTAGATTTACAACGATTGAATATTTTTCCGTCGGCCTCTGCAAGACAAACATTTGACATAATCTCACTTTCTAAGTTTCGACCATTATTCGCTGTTATTAAAAAACTAGTTGATTGAATAGATTGAAGAGATGTTATTTTGAATAGACCTCTATTTCGTTAGATGTCACGTTTGAAGCTGTCATTTTTGACATTTGACAAGTAGAAACTACACCATTAATAATAATGGAACGATACACTCTTCAAGAACGCATTGAAATTATTAAAATTCACTGTAAAATGGTGAAAATTTGGCAGAGACAGTTCCTAAAACTCGAACAATTTTGGGTCGTCGTGAAGCACTTTGTCGGACCGCAACAAAGGAATTGGTGGAAAAATCCGAGCTGTTGGGACAAGTTAGTGATACGAAGAATAAAACCCGTGCAGGTCGCTTAAGAACAGACGAGAATATTGCTGATGTAGCCGAAAGTGTTGAAGAAAATCCAGGTTTGTCCATTCCTCGTCGTTCTTTGGAATTATGCATTCCACAAACGTCATTACACCGTATTTTGCATAAAGATTTGGGTCTTAAGGCTTATAAAGTTCAGTTAACACAAGAACGTGTCACGCAAGCAACGAAACCATTGATCTTTTGCGGGAAAAGTTTCCGGACCGTGTTATCTCCCGAAGAGATGATCACAATTGGCCACCGAGATCTTGTGATTTAACACATTGCGACTTTTTCCTTCTTCCACGTGAAAGAGAAATCGTCAGGTATTTTCAGTTTCTGGTCAGCGATCAAGAAGAAAATATCGGCGTTTCAAAATTGTCAATGTCACACATGTGATGATAGGCCCCAATTTGAGGCATTTCAGTTGATCAAGTATATCATTAGAAAGGTTAAAAAAAGGTCAATAAAGGTCAGCCACGCAAAGCTAATATACAATCCATTAACTTTGTTTTGTTCCGATTCAGAACTGTATCAATACGATACGAACAGTTTCGAATATCAAACACAAATTCGGAATGATCGCATTTTCGAACCGTCCTGGAACAGTTCTGAATCGGAACAAGATAAAGCTATCGTATCTGTCCGATGTGAATTTCCGAATCAAATGTTTATGTAAAGGGTTTTTCAATAAGAGGTGTTATTTCGAATAACCTGCTATTTCGGTAGATATCACGTTTGAAGCTGTCATTTTTGACAAATAGAAACTACGTCATTGATAAAAATGGAACGATACACGCTTCAAGAACGCATTGAGATTATTAAAATTCACTATGAAAATGGTGAAAATTTGGTAGAGACGGTTCGTAAAACTCGAACATTTTTGGGTCGTCGTGAAGCACCTTGTCGGACCGCAATGAAGAAATTGGTGAAGAAATTCGAGCTGTTGAGACAAGTAAGTGATGTGAAGAATAAAACCCGTGCACGTTGCTCAAAAACAGCCGAGAATATTGCTGCTGTAGCCGAAAGTGTTGAAGAAAACCCAGGTTTGTTCATTCCTCGTCGTTCTATGGAATTATTCATTCAACAAGCATAAATACACCGTATTCTGCATAAAGATTTGGGTGTAAAGGCTTATAAAGTTCAGTTTACACAAGAACTCAGGCGCTACGTGCCACACAAAAAAAAAGTTTCAGGACTGTGTTATCTCCCGAAGAGATGATCACAATTTGCCACCGAGATCTTGTGATTTAACACCTTGCGACTTCTTCCTTTGGGGCCACGTGAAAGAGAAGGTCTACGCCAATAGCCCAGCGTCGATTCAAGACCTCAAAGATGGAATTCGTGAGGCTATCGAGGACATAGAGCAGCCATTTCGCGATTTGGTTATTGAAAATTTCATTAAAAAAGTAAGGTTCAGTAAACGTGGTCGTGGTGGTCGTTTGTCTAATGTTATTTTTCACTATTAACGGCATAGCTTTATCTTTATAATGAAATGAACATCCGATCATTTATATTGAAAATTGGCATTTTTCTTTGGATTACTCTTATTGGAAACCCCTTCATTAAACAACAAGTTTATAAATGGCACATTTTAATGCACCAGCGAAGCGAGGGCGTTAAAAGTTCTAAACCATTAATCGATAGATTAAAAAACTAGTAGATTACAACATACGCAGTAATAAATTGAGAATGATTGAAATACGTCATTACTTTGCACGAGAGGTTCATTCGACATAATATGAACTGTTGTGTTTCATTACAGCTCTATCATCACTTGTATTGCTTCTCAATACTTTGTGTTTGGTTCCCCATGTAAAATGAACATTAAAATAATAAAAATGAAACAATAAAAATGGGTCATTATTGATCAAAATATATGAATTCAAAATTTTAGCACAATCGAAATAATATTCTGAAAATTATTCGAAAAATTATATATGTAAAAGATCTATGAAAATAATCAAAATTTCATGGTTCTCAATTCACTATCCTTTTGAAAATTTGCATGAACAGCCAATTCGCCAATTTACATCCTGAAAATCTATTTCATTTCATTCGAAAGTGGTTTCACGGCAATGTCAGAATTTTATATAACTATAGACTTTTATATACAGGGTGTCCCAAAAATACCACGCGAAAGTGACATTGGAGATAGATTGGCATTAGGTCTATCAGATAGCATCAACATGAACTCAGTAAAAGTCCGCTGGTTTTCGAGATATCACCACTTTGTGTATTTTATAAAAAATCTCCAGTTTTCGGTCTTTTTATCGCCTAGCATTGCTATAAAGGACTTCAAACTCATGTTTTTTAGTTGCATTTTTCTAATTTTTAATTATTTCGGCTTTAACACATCTCTCGTGACAAAATTAGAATTTCTAAGGGTCTGATTAAAAAAAAATTGGTAGTGTTGTATCATTTTAAAAAGGGCATGAAATGGACAAGTTTTTAAGATTATTTGTCAATTCAGCCTGACACAATTTTTTTTTCATAGCAGTCAGTCAAACTTAAGTTGACGTTTTTTTTTTGTTCTAGTTCTCGGTGACGTTATTAGGTACTTCATTGTTTAAAGCAACTATTCAGGATAGCCTAGGTAAAAAAAAACATGAGTTTGAAGTAATTTCTAGCAAAGCTAGGCGATAAAAAACCGAAAACTGGAGATTTTTAAAAAATACACAAAAGTGATGATATTTCGAAAACCAGCGGATTTTACTAACGTCATGTTGATGCTATCTGATAGACCTAATGCCAAACTATCTACAGTGTCACTTTCGCGTGGTATTTCTGGGACACCCTGTATATTTTTACGTACTGCTTCGATTTGGTATTTCACATTTTGCTCGATCAAATCGACAAATTCTGATTTGTTCGAGAAAATAAATAATTGAAAAAAATTCGATTGAAATTCTGCATGAACATTCAGTATAAAAATCTTCACTCTAGGAATCATCTCATTCGAATCTAATATTTTGTTGTGGAAATCTTCCGATTCAATTTTCAATGGTTTCATAAACTCTTTGTCTTCAAAAGTTCACATGATGCTTTTTATGAGTATCTTACATTTTTCCGCAAAATTTCATTTTGATGGGTGTCCTGTGAATGTGTGTATTGAGGAACAAAATTTTCAATTCTCCAGGAAATATTTTCTATCTTAAAGTTCCACGCAGGAAAATTTTATTATCATTTGCGTCTTATTATTTTTATTATTATTTTTCTAATTGTTTCCTCAGCTCCCCAATTGGGATGTTGACTATTTTTTGGAATTCATTTTATTTTGTAGATAAACCCTATACAAACACGAAAATATTACTTTTTTCTTAAAAATATAGTATTTGCCAATAAAAAATACGTTAAAGAGAAGAGAATTAATTTTCCCGCGGAAACGGCACGTTATGATGATTACGTCAATAGTCGGTAGACATCATAGACTAACTAAATTTTTAGTTTGTCAGTTTGTCTATGGTAAACATACTTTGACTTCTGTTAAAGCGCACTGATTTTGCCTGATTCCTTGTGGAAAAGTTCAATTTAAGCCTTCAAAATGAATATGTCGGTCTATAAAAGCTGAATGAGGTGTTTCTTTTATTTGTAATAATAAATATGAGTTAAAAGTTTGCTACTTACAGAGACAATTCTACGTTTTTAAGCTCCACTACACAAAAATCTTTGTTTTCAGCAAAGAAACTTGCGACCATCAGGGAATCAATCTTCGTTAAGTTACTACTATTACCTTGATGAATCCTATCTCCATTATAAAGAAAATTATAGATTGTCGTTCTTGTAACGAATAATAGAACTATTCTGTTCTCTTTCAGCTTTCAACTTCTTGAGTTCGAAACATAGATATGATATTCTATATATTTACTATGGTTCAAGTCACAAAACCGTGGGTTTCACAAAGCTTGATTGGGCAATCTAATCGTTCGTTTTGAAGTAAGTCGATGGTTTATATCGAAAATGAACTGAAAATTGCGGAGAAATGATGACATTTCAATAATCAAGGTGATTGGAGTTTTGTGGAACCCGGCCTATGAATGTATTTTGTTGATCTGAGCACCGAACATTCGAATTGCAATGACAATACGGCATAGTGACGTCAATAACCTCTGATTGGCGTTCGCAGTCACGTGATAGTTGATAATAAATAACATAATTTGAATCAGCTTTATTTAATTCAACGAGAATAATAAGATCACTAAAATGGTTTTTTAGGATTTCAAATATTTCCTTCTATGAGGAAAACCTCAATTTATATGAATTCGTTACATGAGTCAACATCCCAATTGAATTCGACATCACCTTGTTCCAAGTAATTATTGTTTACAAATTCGATTTTACCATTATCATTGCGGTGTGCCACTAGATACGTTAACATTTCATAACTTTATCGAAAATTTTTCTGAATGTGAAATAAATAGGTCAAGTTTCTCCTTTGAACTCATTTATGGTTTTCCTTTTTCCTATCACTTTCTTTGAAGCGAAATAAGTTTCGATTCATATTTCTGCAGAATTTCCAATATACATTTTACACGAGTATACCAAGATTCACTGGCCAGTGTGTAGAGATATGACTTAATTCCCTAAAAAAACTTTCGGAACTTCTGAAATGATTTCTTCGAACAAACTTGTGTTGAAATTAGCAAATTAAAAAGGATTTGATGGGCCCTTTTCATGAACTCACTCCGAACTTTTATACTACACTCACGAATTTTTCTTGAAGCCTAAGGGCCGTATCATAGTTCGTACTTGAGAGTGAGTGTGAGTTTTTATCGCCCTTATGAATACTAGCTTTAAAGGTGACATCAACTGTCACTCACCCTCAAGTACGAACTATGAATACGGCCCTAAGAGACTAGTGGTTAAATGCTCATAATGAAATAGCACAGAGAACATCGAATATAAAACGGTTCTATGCTGAAAATAATCCCGAAAATGTTAAGACATCAATTCTTTCAGTAATAACAAAAATGAATATCTTATAGGTACTGTGCGTTATTTTGGCGACATCGTGAACCGAAATTCTCCAGAATGTATAAGAAGGAAGGTCAATAGAAGAAAACTCCTTTTCTAAAAAATGGAAACATTTTTTGGAATACATATTTTACATATATATAATATACAGATATTACACATCTAGGTGCTTCAGTGAATAAATTGGATTAATTTGTAACTACCATATAGCTTTAGTTGATTTATTGTTTTTGATTTGTATTTTATATTGTGGTGAATAGATAAATAAATTAAAATAAAGAATATATTAGCAATTAATGGTCCAGATATACAGGCTGTATCTTGATCACATCGAAAAAATGAAAAGAGTCATTCCTCACATCATTTTATGAAAAAAGGTCCCCATAAGTTTGAGTCCGAGAATGCATTGTTTCTAAGATACAGAGTGTTGAAGTTTTATTTGGAAACTGACTGAAAAAATGGTATACCACTGAGGTATTTCTAACTAACAATTATTTTTGAATTCCTCGATTAATTTGGGCCTATTCAATAATCTTCACTACTCTTTTCCTTCTAACCTCAACGAAAAATTTTTATCAAACGAAACAAAAATGGCTTTCATATTATGGGGTAATACCTGCCAGCCTAAGGAGGGACGTTTCTCTTTTCAGGCACAATAGTGGAGTAAGTACGTTCTTCATTTTTTATTGTTGGGAAGGTTTGTCAGGAGTAAGTATCCACTGTGACGATGTTTGAGCAAGAGGTACCTCCGCCAATTGCGCAACGAGTTTTAATCAACTTTCTCGCTGCAGAAGGAGTAAAACCGGCCAAAATCTTGAGGAGATTGTCCGTCCATGTTCGGAGAAGAGACACTGTCGCTTGCCAGATTGTTTGCATGGCATGAACAGTTCGTGGAGGGTCGTGATTATGTTGAAAATGAGAGCCATGGCCGCAGTGAACAACATCAGCAGTATTCGACGACTTATCTGAGACGACAGACGTACCACTTCTGAAATTACAAGTGAGGTCTGGATAGGTTATTAGTGCACTTGGTCCATACTCACAGAGTGCCTGAGGTACCGTAAGGGTTACGCCAGGTGGGTTCCTCGCACCTCGCCTTCTCACTGAACAGTAATTGCATAATTTTCAGATGTGTGGACGTCTTCTTGCATGATTTCAGGAACATGGAGAACAATTACTCACTAACATTCCCAAGTAGCATTTTTGCGACGGCAACCTCATTATACACCAAAATTAACGTTGTCATTGGTTTAGAAATCAGTCGTTCTTGAAACGTCGCATTGAAGACCACCTTACAACGTAATCGCGACGTTAAGCATGACTAAAGTTGCACTAGTCGTCGCGACGACGTTTAAACAACTACATACAAAGTAGTTATTATTTTGGGATTATTAACGACGTTCTTATAACGTTTATTAGACAACTTCGGTTTTCTGCAACGTTGTCTCGATTCAGAAACAACGTTGTGGATTCAACTGAAGCAGTTGACTTGAAAACGTTGTCGCGTAGTCATTTCAGCAACCTTCTGATACGATGAAAAATATCGAAAAATTAAACTGATTTATTATATTTGTGTCGATAACTTTCTAAAAATTATGGTATTTGCGAATCCAAATGAAAAATAATTTCGAATAGTTAAGAAGAACATTTTTAGGATAAATTCAGCAAAGATCACTTTTATATTATTTACCTTATAGTTTCGTGATATTTCAATTTATAATGACAAGGTATCATCTAAGACAAAATTTTTCATTAATACCTTCATTAACAAGTTAAGATTCATAATATTTCAATATCCACATTATTCGAGTAGGCAACTTCTCTGACGACAAGAACTGAAAGCTTATATATACAAATTGAGGTGCCAGTAGATTCGAAAGATAAAGTTCTCAATATTGTATTGTTGATAATTATTATAATCAATGAATTAGTGTCAGTACTTCCATATTTATTAATTGCCGATTGATTAACTTATCCTTTCTAGAAGTGAATTCATAATATATATAGTGAGATACTGTTTATTCACCTTTGTTATTTTACGAAGTCTGGAAGTTAACAGAACGAAACACAGAAAATTTGTTTGGAATCTAATCAACCAACTAAATTGTATAAACTGTATTCAATCTTTATGAATCAAATACCTGGTTTTCAATATATTAGTAAATGACTATGACTACTTCATGTTATATATTCTGGTTACAAACCATAACAAGCAATATTTCAATTTAAATTACACAATGTTCTCCATAATTATCAAATTCTTCTGAAACCCAGCTGATTGGTAAACATAATATTTGTTAATATTTATGTAGCTCCTTTAATTCATTCTTCCATCCATAGATTAAAGATTCCACTTCTATTTCAAGTACACAGTCAATGATTTATTATGATACTTCGTAACTGAAGTTCTTCGATATTATTCGATACAGTTCTTCCTCAGGTGCAATATAAAAACCTCATCATATTTATTATCTCTAGTAAAAGTTATTATATGAATGGTTCCATCTGAAAAATAGAAGTAATTTGGTTTGAACATCACCAGTATTTGTGATGAACATTAGTTTCTTACCACGCAGTCAAGGAACATTTTATTTATGTCTTCAACAAAATCGGAAGATTCCAACTTCAATGTTGAGGCTTTAAGAGCCAAGCACACATAAGATCTAAATTGTAATATTTCTCAGAATGTCGGCTGAATAAATATCATCAGAGTTCATATGATCTGAAAAATTGAAATCAGTTTCTTCCGAACATTTTCTAGGTACCCATCATTCCCATAATCTGTACATTTACTACTGCGGATTAGTCGCTAATATAGAAACTGCATCTGAAACGTTGGAATTTATTAGAACGGTTTATAATACGTTTAATAATACTTTACCTGGTCAATAGCAATCAGCTCCAAATTTTAAATAAAATGTAAACAAATCATATTGAAATTTCATAACCTCAATTTGACGGGGTAAAATCTTAGACTAAGTCTAAGGGTAAAATAAATTGACAGCAGTTAAGCTTTGGCCGTGTAGGCAACTAGAGTCGCATTTTGGGTATTATATTGGTTGTCTAGTAACCCAACGTTTAAAATTAGTGCAGTTTTTGGTCAACTAAACTACCAAACTACTCCATATTTTAACAATTGGTCATTGACCTTTGGGATGTAAATGAACGAAAACAAATGATTTTAAAACCTTCATTCAAATTTTCTGCGCGTAATTTTTCTAAATCTCGTTTAGTAAGCGTTTGAACTCATGAAAAAACATTGGCAATTTCTTCCTTAATATAACTTTTTATGAATTTTCAATTTTGGATTTTCCAGAAATATCCAATGGATTGTAGGCGCGCTTGTTTTTCAGCATGAATCAATAGTATATTCAACAGTAAAGTGGTCTTCGTTGTCGATTTATGTTGCGATAGAATTGTTTCCACCCGTTAACAAGGGCAATTTGCTATATGCATAAGATAGAAAATAAATCGACATGGCGGTACAAGTTGGAATATTGTGATGGCCACGGTAATTATTTGGTTGAAATATCAACGTCATATGTGGAATGAACTTCGTTCCCATAGATGTCGCATGTGTGAATAAGTTGCATTAAAGTAAACTTCGCAACGTTTAGACAACGTAAATCTAATAACTGTAGTTGCAGCACGACGTTGTCAAAACCCTAAAATGATTGACCAAACTGGTGCATTTCATGGTTGTGAGAACGTTGTGCAGAGGTCGGCGAAGTCACTTAGTTTGGTTGCGCGACTTCTTTATATACGTCGACGCAACGTTAAATGGCTACTTGGGTTATTACCTGTGATGAAACGTTGATGCACCACTACACCCCAGAGTCTAAAGAAGAGAGCAAGGAGTGGAGAGAAGAACAGCAGTGGAACCACAAGCGCTCGACTCGACAGTAATCCCTTTACCCCTCCTTCCGACGACCCTTCTTCAAGACGAGTCGGGTAAAATCGGTACCACGTACGATCAACAAGGTCTCTTTTGTCGATTTTATCGACACGTCCACTGTCGGGTACAATCAGTTTGCCGACAACACTCGTGTAAGTTGTATAAAAGTTTTTTCATTGAACTGCTGCCAGTGCTGCCACTCCAACTTTTATGTGATCGGTAGATTTCGTCGTCAAAATCGGTAGATTCCGATCAGTTGAATAATTTTGGTTTGAACTAAGTTTAAATCTTAAATTTTATTGCTCTCATTTTCAAAATAAAAAAAATGGAGGAGCAATGTAATACACCAAATGTTCTTATACTTATCAGGAATTTTCACCCTTAAAATTCGACTGATCTATATTTGCATTACTTTCTACTTAAAGACTAAAATGCGCGCCCCACCTGAGCTTTGTCTGGGGGTAGTTCCAAAATGGAAAAACCCAATTTTGCGAATACCCAGAATTACCCTACAGCGGAAGAAACTTTATGCGTATCCGTATACCAAACCGTGCTTGGGTTTTTCCAGGATCGTTTTGCACCGACAAACAACATGGCTAGGTAACAACAGTTCATTTGCCTAACACCTGTAATATAAACACCTCCCAAATGGGATCTCTGCAGGTACAGAGGGATAAGGACTAGGAAAGGTATATTCAATGGCTACGCTTCTAAATACAAATTCTTTTTATTGGTGAGATACTGAGATATTATGAAAATCGAATAAAGTTTTTGGAAAAATGATTTTTATTGTAGTTTTGTATATAAACACTGACAAACACATAATTCCTCAACCGGCTCAACCAATACTTTAAGGATTTTTCAACGATTATACAAATTTGGGCCTTAACGGCAATGAAATTTTATAGCCATGACAAATTTTCCTCTTTTTTAAACTTTGATATTCGAAATTCCCAGCAGCACTAATTGCTGTAAACAATCAACAAAACCTCAAAAAGTGACAGATATCAGTCAACGTTTTTGGGACAGACGATATTTCCTTGTCGAGATAACGAACTTAGCCGAGCGCTTGTCGAGATATCCTTCTCGAGTATTGTTGGTACCGAATTCTCTTCGACACGACAGTGACGTACCCGACTTCGATGTCGGGATCGATACGCTGTCGAGCGCTTGTGGTTCCACCACAGGTTGTGCAATTGACGGAGGTACCTCTTGATCAAACATCGTACCAGTTGACACCGAGAGGGTCGTTGAGGCTAACCCACGTGCCTGCTACTTCTGATAAACCTACCCAACAACAAAAAAATCAGGAAAGTTCTCCCTCCAATATTGTGCCTGAAGAGTGAAAAGTCTTGTTTATATTTGATTTGCCCTCGTAAAAACGCGTTCTACAATAATAAATATAAGCGTAAAGGTAAAATTGACAATGTAATGATACGATTATCTATAAGTTACGGCTTGTAGATAAAGACGCATAATCACCCAAAATTTATTTCTTGCGCGAATTCTTCCTAATATACATTGTTGTATTGTCTCATATTTCATAATTGTACGAATATGGGTACGAGATAATGTTCAATTATTATAACAATTATCGGGAATTTCGATATCCTATATTTAGGTGAAGGTGTGAAGCACTGTGAGTAAAATTTGAAAGCAGCACCATCAACTACTGAAGAATTAGTTTGTTCATGAAGAAATTGTGAAGATTAATCTGAAAAAATGACTATTGGTCAAAAAATTAAATCGATTCTCAGGAATATCTCAGTGGAGCCAATGCTTTTTCTTTTATTGGTACCGTCAATGATGAACAATTTGACAACTGTAAATCTGAATTTAGAAAAAGCATGCAGGGTTAACTTAGAATATAATATTTCGGTATGTGATGCAATGACCTCAAGACAAGGAGAAGGCTATGAGAAATCTCAAGAAGAAGAAGTACAGAAGCTTGTAGCGAATATGGCAACCATTAAAATGATCATAATAGGATCATATCCAGTACTATTGGTACTTTTTTTGGGGTCTTGGAGCGACAGACATAGACGTAGAAAACCTCTGATTATAATGCCAATTATTGGAGATTTAGTTGGTACTATCTGTCTCTTTTTCTGTGCTTATTTTTTCCTAGAATTGCCCATCGAATGGTCAATGATAGCAGAAACAGTACCTTTTGCTCTGTGTGGTACTTGGACCTGCGAATTCCTAGGTTTATACACCTATGTCAGTGGTATAAGCAAAGAAGAAGATAGAACCATTAGGATTGGGTCAGTGAGTGTATGTCAGTTCATCTCAATGACACTAGGTATGATGATGAGTGGCATAGCAATAAAAACTTTAGGTTTTAAAGGAGTCTATTTGCTATCGGCCTCATTGTTGACTTTATCTCTTATTTTTGGAATGTTAATGGTGAATGATTCTCTACTTATTGGTGTGAAGGAAAATGTTCAGTGTAAAAATTCGATATGTGAGTTCTTCTCTTTGAAACACATTAAAAACACAATGAAAACTTGTTTCAAGAAAGGAGAGAACCAAAGAAGGAAAAAAATGATGTTTTTGATGATTTTAACATTGATGATTATGGGTCCTCTGCATGGTGAGTACCTATTTAGAAGAGCCCCAAAATTACTTTCTCAATTTTCCACTGAAAAACTCAGTGAAATGAAAAAATAAATTGTTTTATAATTTGAACACTTTGTTAGCCTTTTAATTGAGTGAATTATAAGTGAAACTATATTATTTTTATGAGAATTTAAAAGGAAATCGAACTGATGTTATATTATTTCAGCCGAGTACAATATATTTTATTTGTACACCAGGCTGAAATATGGTTGGAATGAAGTTGATTTCAGCATGTACGCCTTTGTACATTCCATTATACAAATAACAGGTGAGTATTTACTATATGTCGAATATTCATTGATTTTTTGAGATTTGCCATAGCTAAATGTAATACATGTCATCCAAATTCCTGGAATTATTGTAATAAACTGACGTTCATCGCTTGCCCCATATTGAATAATTTGTAGATAGATTATAATTTTCTTTGAAGAAGGATCTACAAATAATTCGAGAAATCTGTGAAGTCATAAGTTTTGAATTTTTGTTCATATTCGAAAAAGGATAAAGTAACCCGCACATTTTGTATGGGAATTGGCTCCCGGTGGATTTGGCTGAAAATTTATATGATGTTCTACTAATCCTTCTGATAAAATGTCTAAACAGTCACGAAGCTGAAAAATGCATACTTCTAGGAGTTTTTAGCGATTTTTTGTATCCATTATGGCTTATGTATTACCGTTCACACAGAAATGTTGAAAATTTCGAATTGACAGAATCTGCTTTCAATAATCACGAAAATATCTCAAACATTTCTGTGTGAACGTAATACGTAAGCCATAATGGATAAAAAAAATCGCTAAAAAACTCCTAGAAGTATGCATTTTTCAGTTCGTGATGTTAGAGACATTTGATCAGAAGGATTAGTAGAACATCATATGAAATTTTCAGCCAAATCCACCGGGAGCCAATTCTCATACAAAATGTGCGGGTCCTCTTTCATTCTATTTATTTATAAAATATTTTCTTCTGTATAATCGAAGTTAGATATTTGAAGAAGAGGATAATATCCTGGTTCATATGAGAAATGTGAATTTTTAAATAAAAGTTATTCAATCAAGTAGTTTATTGATCTTCAGATTAATGAACGAGTTGTTACAAGTTTTTTTCTTTCGACCGCATTAAGAATTGAGTATAATTCTTCATTGAAATAAATTTTTCAGCCGATCTCAAAATAAAAGGTGATTTTAATGTGTACGAAATTGATCATTAATGACACATTTTAAAGCTCAATTTCTGCTATTTTAATGTGCAATCCTCGTGGCAACCGTTTACAAAGTCTTCAGAAGCACTACTAGAAATGTCAAAACTCTACTGGAATATAGATACATAGAAATTTTATTACCTATGTCAAATGTAAGTCTTGTGCAAAATGAGATTGTATTTCTTACAAGAATTCATACAGAATTTATATTGAGATCGTCGGAAAAATCTTGTTATCAACTCGTTTATTAATCGAGCTACTAATAATAAGCTAGTTGGTTAAATAAATAATGATTCTGCACAAGAGAGACCTTTGACATATTATGAACTTCAGAAGAGTTGTAACAATACTCGTATTGCTACTTTTTGGTACTTTATGTTCGGTAACCATGATAATCATACATTAAAATAGAAAAAAACATACATTAAAACGGGTTATTATAGATTTGTTTTCGGAACGTTAAGGTGAGATTTATTTCGAGGTCAACGGAAAATAAACTCTTGGTTATAATACTTGAATAATAATAATTGTGTATCAATTTATTTATAGGTGGAATGTTCGCTTTGTCCTTTTTTTCCAAATATTTGAAACTTGATGATTCAGTATTGGGAATGATTGCCACAATATCCAAAATTTCTGCGTCAATCATATACGCTTTTGCTCCTACTGGATTTTATTTTTACCTAGGTAAGTGTATGTGTACATTCAAATATTCAAAAATTCGTCCTTCTTATTAGGTCATTAACGCTACACTTTATCTCTTTCCAGGGAACTTTGTTGAGATATTTGAAAATACAGGTCACATAGCTATGCGTTCAATTATGGCCAAACTAGTACCTGCACATGAATTAGGACAGTCCAATTCAATATTGCCATTTTCGAATCTGTAACACCTCTTTTGTTTGGACCTATATACACCAAATTATACAACAAAACGATAGGTATATTTCCAGGAGCTTTCCTCATTTTAACTGCGACGTTGTACTCATTCACACTCTACATCTTTTTGTAAGTATTAACCTTTAGTTTTAGAATTAATTTTTTTAGGAAGCAGACATTTTTTTACATGTGTTCGGTAGTATTTCAATGTTGATTTTCAATTGGCCAATTGTTGTTAGATTATCTGCATAAACTTGTCCCCAAAGAAAAAATCACAAGATGTTAAATAACAAGACCTATATAGGAAGATAATTAACTGAACAATTGTTCCGTTGATTTCATCACCAAATTTCATTTATTTTTCATTTGACCAATTGTTGAGATGGCTGTGTGGCAGATGACACCGTTCTGTTGTAACCAGATATCCTCCAAATCATTTTTACTTGTACTCTTTCATCGTGTAAAAAAATTCACTTTCAAATTTGTTTACGATGAATGGTCAATTGATTATCGCCATGAATTCTTCTTGAATTTCTTCTAGTATTCACAATTGAGCACTGATTTCAATAAAACAGTTTTTTTTCTGATCGAATCAATATTGAGCCATACCGCCCTAGTTACCATATGTCATAACACACTCATATTTCCTAAGGGAAATATGAAACGTCAAGTCATATTATCCCAAGGGAAATATGAAACGTCAAGTCATATTTTACTGAAAATAGTATAATATGCAACCTTATACATCAGGAAAAAGTAATTTGGAGCTTCTATCGAAAATTTCTAGATCTGCTTTCGGGACAACACTGTTGATTTTTTGGGAACGTATCCTTTATTTTTATTGTTAACAAATACTTTCATTTCATCGAATTATTTGACATTCGTTTATTCTTTCAAATTTGGCATGGTTCTTAACATAGATAATTTTGGCCATAACGTATTTGGTGAATATTCCTGCAACTGGAGATGGAATGAATTCATCATACAATGAAAAGAACAAGAATCAGAGCAACATACCAAGTCTTCAAAATAATATGCTAGCAAAATATTTTGGCTGACACCGTCCACCAAACTTTTTCTTTTCCACTGCCGAAAGCCTTCCTACTCTTTACTATAGGCATCTTTAGATTTGGTCGGAATTAAAAAATTCACGGGCTTTCGCCGCTTGAGTTTCGACATAGTTCGACATATTTCAATAATTTTATTTCTGACCAGACGTCAAAATAAAACCAGTCAACCATGATTCTCACAAACACGGCCTATAGCAACGTTTAAAATCCAATTAAATCAAAAAGAACCCCGCACATTTTGTATTGGAATTGGCTCTCGGTGGATTTGGCTGAAAATTTGATATGATGTTCTACTAATCCTTCTGATCAAATGTCTCTACAGTCACGAAGCTGAAAAATGCATACTTCTAGGAGTTTTTAGCGATTTTTTGTATCAATTATGGCTTACGTATTACCGTTTACACAGAAATGTTTGAGAATATTTCGTGATTATTGAAAGCAGATTCTGTCAATTCGAAATATTTTCAAACATTTCTGTGTGAACGGTAATACGTAAGCCATAATGGATACAAAAAATCGCTAAAAACTCCTAGAAGTATGCATTTTTCAGCTTCGTGACTGTTTAGACATTTGATCAGAAGGATTAGTAGAACATTATATCAAATTTTCAGCCAAATCCACCGAGAGACAATTCCCATAATACGTAAGCCTTAAGGGAAACAAAAAATTGCTAAAAATTCCTAGAAGTATGCATTTTTCAGCTTCGTGACTGTTTAGACATTTGATCAGAAGGATTAGAAGAACATCATATCAAATTTTCAGCCAAATCCACCGGGAGCCAATTCCCATACAAAATGTGCGGGGTCCTTTACAATATAAAATTATTTTTTTCATTTTAAGAACGATATTGTATCGATCAGAAAAAAACTATTGATTACAACACGGGAAATATGAATACATTTCCCACGGTTGTCTATACATCCCTCGGGCTTCGCCCTCTGGATGTAACTAGGACAACCTCGGGAAATATACTATTCATATTTCCCTAGTTGTAATGATAGCTATAACAGTTTCTAAACTTTGTTGAAGCATGTATCTGATACTCAATCGAAAAGAGTTTCCTCAGTTATCGTTGACAAAAAATTGAGTGATTTTTTCAACAGGTTTCATAAGTCAAAGTTTTCTTCATAAAACCAATTTTTTGATACTAGTTTCGATTTATTTCAAAATCTTCATCAATGCCGTTTTACCTTCGTATGGTTCCGTTGTCATATACGAACCGTTCTAACCATACTATAAAAAGAGAAAACAACCCTGATGAAGATTTTGAAATAAATCGAAACTAGTTGGCATTGTTTCAAAAAACTTGTTTTATGTTGAAAAATCACTGATGTTCATAGGTCAAATCATAAATCATCGTTGGAAAAAGCATGTTTGTCCACGACTTTCGTGTAATCGACACATTATACGTCTGTTTGCTCGGCCATAATAATGTTAAAACTGGCATTTAAACGGTATTCAAAAGTTACAAACTCACAAAAATGGGTGAACCTTCCCAATTGAGAACCAAATCTTTTTTTATTATATCAATTGAACAACTTTGGTTTCAAAATATACAATGACGAGTTGTCCAAAAATATCTCCAATGTCAACTTGACTTTTTTCACACTTATAAAAGAAGGGCCAGTCGCTTACGGCTCACAGTATAAACTTCACCTCGTGAATAAAAGCTATCATTACACGCTCGTTGCATAATACACTATTTTCCTTGAAAGAAATGAAAATTTTGTGATAATGGAGGGTTCAGAATACAAGTGAATCAAGTCCACATTAGCGACTTTTGAGCTAAAGAAGCTGGTAAATAAAGACTCATATCAAAATAACCTGTTAACATTTTTCAAAAGTACATACATATATTCTATTATTATAGAGGTTCAAACAATAACTACTTTTGAGCTATATAATCTTGAAAATAAAGCTTCATATCAAAATTACCTGTTAACATTTTTCAGAGGTATATATTCCATTAAAGAGGTTCAAACTGTAACTTAGACATTTATAGTTATTTAATAAACTAGGTTATTAAAAACAGCGATTAATGGTCAAGATATTTTAAAGCGTGAGCGGAGCGAACGCTTTAATAGTTAGAGACCATTAGTCGCTCGATTAATAACCGAGTTTATTACAAGATTTTTCCGACGATCTCAATATGATTTGTGTATGAATTCTTGATTGAAATACATTTCATTCTGCACAAGACATAAATTTGTCATAATGAAATTTCTATGTATCTATGTTCCAGTAGAATTTTGACATTTCTCGTAGTGCTTCTGAATACTTGTGAACGGTTGCCATGAGGATGCACATTAAAATAGCCAAAAAATTGAGCATTAAAATGGGTCATTAATGATCAATTTCGTACACATTAAAAATCACCTTTTATTTCGAGGTCGGCGGAAAAATAGGTTTTATTGACTAAATTTCATCTGGACTTAGTTCAGTAGTATTCTGAAAGAAAATAACAATCTTTTACTAAGGAACAAAACTTGCTTCTGCCAAGCAGATATTACCAGAACTAGGACTTGGTTCAGTGTTCAGTATTATTGTACTAAAATTTAACTTAGTTGGTGCATGTTATAACGTTGCTTATAAGTGAACTTAGGTTACCTAACTAGGGGCGTTCGGCATTGACCTCTGCGAGCTTACGGATTTTTTTAGTCACGTGGCCACAGATCGTACAGATAAATCTGAAATATCTGGGAATAAACGAACGGTACAGAGCATCTGCCACAGAACATAATGCTCTGTTCTACTTTTATAGATTATGAGATTTCAAAGATCACTATTTTGGGAAATATGCTCATCTTTTAACGATACTTTCACCCTTTTCGTAGCTCTTCAGTAAAATCTCAATTGAATAATTAGGTGCAAAGGCACTGAATGCAAAGGAAACGAGGAATGCAATATCCCCTACTGGGCGTTCAATACGGCGATAGTTGTACCGAAAGATCCTAATTAATTAATTAATTACACGAAAGAGAAACGAGAAAGCAATATCTCCCCCTGTCCATTCATAACTACGATAGCTATTATCGAAAAATTTTAATGAAGTAATTAAGTTTTTAATGAATAAATGAAAACAGAAGAATAAAAGTATTAGAATTTTTCAATCTATCGGTTGTCAGATCAGGAAACTCAAATAAAACATAAAAATATATAAAAAACATAACACTGTATGGATAAAATCGCTTTGCTCCGTCGAAATAGACCGAGCGAAAAGATCGACGTCCGATCGCTCAGATTTATTTGCCGAACGGTCCAGATGTGTACTCCCCTCAATCCGGATGTAATAAACGAACGGTTTAGATCGATCCGACACGTCTGATGTCGATGCCGAACGCCCCTATTGTATTCTGTACTCTCTATATGTCATCTGAACTAAATGTATACGAAATTAATTAATTGATATTATTTTTGTGATAGATGGATGTACCGTAACAGAAATAGTAAAGATGAAAGTTCGAAACGATACGACATAGTGGATAAGAATGAAGAAGTACCAATGGCATAGAAGAGTAATGGGAACTGGTTCCTGAATAAAAAAAAAGGTCCATCATACTGTTTTCAGTCTTCTTGCTAGTGATGTAGTATGGAAAAAATGTTTCAGGCTACCTGAATATTCAATTCGAAACTATTTATGACATAACGGTTGAGAAACCATCATGAAAAATAATGAAATTATGATTGTGAACCTTTTTGAAGTTTTTTCTTTTCCGGAAAAATTTTTCTAGGGTGTAATATTTTCATTTCATATTTAATTGTTTGTTTCTTCTTTTGTATGAGAATGCACAATTAAATAAACCTCATTTGAGTAAGTAAGACATTTTATTTTTCAACCTTCCTTTCAGGGTTTTGATTATGTTGCACTGACATGAGCTATCAAGTCAGTTTATTTATTTATTTATTTATTTGTTCATACGGACATGCCATTTTACATTATAATGAGAAAAACCATAACTCAAGCATTATATCAAAAATAAACATAAATTTCTTAGAACTCCAATGAAGGAGTTTTCATCTATTTATCAAATCTTGAGATTCGAAATATCGCTTTAGTGTGAAGATTGAAAAAAAAGTTATTGGTGATTTTCATTATACAGCTGAATGGAATGAATTCGATAACGAATAAATGAGAGCGTGTTGCGAAAAACGCTTGGACACGTCGATTCGTATTTTAAGATGTGTTTTTAAAAAAAAATAATTATATAGGGTTTGTCATGTGACAAGGGCCGATACCAACTTTCTTATTTTAAATACAACCCCCTGTACATTATTATTTTTCTGGATTCTTCACAAAATTCTAGACATAATTCATGAACAATGTCCCATAACTATCTTCAACTGTTTCGGAAATATTGAGTGTTTTCAGATGTATTACAAAAATAAACATTGAGAAAAAAATTATTTTTTTTCATAAATAATGTGAAAAAACATTAATTTCAATGTGAGAGATGTTCATTGTTTTTCTTCACATTATTTGTAAGATGAAAAATTTTTTTAAGTTAATTTCTGTAATACATCTGAAAAAACTTAATATTTCCGAAACAGTTAAAGTTAGGTATGTGACATTGTACAAGAATTATGTCTAGAATTTTCTGAAGAATCCAAGAAAATTATGATATACAGGGTTTTGTTTTTGAAAATTCGCATCTAAAACTACAAATCGACGTGTCCAAGCGTTTTTCCAACATGCTCTCATTTATTCGTTATCGAATTTATTCCATTTGACTGTTTCACACTGTATGGAAGCTTTTCAGTTTTTTCATCTAGCAATTAGTTTAATCACACAATGTTCCGTTAAATTATTCAGGAGAATTTCTGTGAATAATATACAGACCTTAGGCGAACTAGGAATGAGCGCCTAAAATTATTGTGAAGCTTCTTACAAGAACAAGAGATGCACGTTTTCTAAAATCCAAAAATCAATTTTGCATTTGATATTTATT
>JACDNR010000857.1:0-31631 GCA_013421045.1 Propylea japonica | reverse complement strand
ACAATAGAACTCCGTATTGAAGTCGACATCATTCTACAGATGGGCGAGTTTTTCGTGGCGGTTGATCCTGCGAAGGGTACTCCAAACAAATCTCTAGATCTCAATATTATATCTGGCACCCTAAAACCGATAGACTCCAGGAGGCCAGGCGCAGTCACTAGACCATTTATGATTTTGTATAATAGGCTCATGTCATTCAGCTCCTACGATTCTCCAAAGTCATAATTTTAAACCTTTGTTCGGCTAAGGTATTCATGGTTCAATATTGGAAATTATTTTATGACTCAAAAAACCTCAAAAATTTATGCTGCACACTTTCCAATCTATTAATGTAGCACTTGTAAAATGGATTCCAAATTGATGTTACAAAATTTAATTTGCTCAAAACGAAAGAATAATACAGAATCATCAAGTGTTATAATGGTGTGGATAGGCAGAAATAGGGGGGGGTCCGTGAGGGGTCGTGCCCCCACCTAGAAGCCTAGGTATTCCCTCAGAAAAAATGAAAAAACAATCTGTTTGATGACTCCTTCTAACTGAAAAAATTCTATTTCTGCCTATGTTTGGATGACGATTCACAGCAAAGTGTCCAGTTCGCACCTTTGTAACAACTCAGGAGCACGAAACTCATCAAAACGAATAGGCTAACTATGTGTGTAAATTGTGATTCAATTCAACCAATGAAATGAATACTGACGCGTACGTCACATTGCACCCAACCGTCAATTCTGATCGTTTGAAATATTTCTGTGATTTAAATAGTTTTTTTTCTCGATTACCTACGTGACCATAAAACAAAAACGAATATCGCTATGATTTTCTTTCGTCATTTCTAAAATAATTTTTGCTGGAAATCACTGAAAAGCCCATACTTTAATTTTTTATATACAGGGTCTCTATAAATGATTATAACAGCGCAGTTGGCGTTGGACTATTATAAATATTCATATTTGATGTAATCTTCACTTCTCACAAAAGATATTGTGATTTTTGGCTAGTTATTCGGAAAGAAATTGAATAATGTGACTGGAATTATAAATTTTTTGAGAATTTGTAAGAAAAGATAAGATAAAACATTTCCAAAGTAACCTACGACGTAACAATCATTATAAGACCCCGTAATATTAGAATCTTAGACAAAGGAAGAGGTCCTTGTCTAAGATTAGAATTCATGAAACAAATATGAAAGGAAAAATATTGAATAAATTATTAGTACGGATTATGTACCTTTGCATATAATATGCATAGAGAAAAACTATTAGAGTTATTATTTTACATTTTTCAATGCAGCATGCGTGGGGCCGTCCGTTAGCACGATAACTTTCGAAGGAATTATCCTAGAGATTGAGATTTTCAGGGTGAGTTCGGCTACGAAATGGCTCGATTAAGTTCGTTAACCAGCCAAATCGTGTTTCATAAAATATGGCCATTAAAAATTTTTGTTCCTAAATATCTCAAACAAAACGAAACCCATTAAAATGAAATGTTGCGGCCATGTGCAAGTAAAATTTATTTTGTGTATGAAGATCGATATACTGAATGTTCATGCAAAGTTTCGTGGCCATAGCGTTAACAGAACCATAGAAAATTCAATTGGGATATTGAAAAGACGAATCTGTATATTTCCATAACAGGATATCGGGTTCGAGTGAAAAACTGATTCATGCGAAATTGTGTAGTCATAGTGTCAACACAACCATAGAAAATTCCAATGGGAATATTGAAAAGAAGGATTTTTATACGGGTCTCTATAAAATGATTGTAACAGCGCATTGGCTTTGGATTGCAGATACCAATCTCTAACCAATCAGAGCATAGCATGATCACAGAATTCTGTAGTTTGCATAATCAAAGCCAAGTGCGCTTTTACAATCATTTGTAGAGACCCTGTATTTTCATAATAAGATATCCGCGTGTCGAGTGAAATTCATTTTGGGAAATGTAGACCTATATCGGAATATTCATGCATTTAATATTTTTAATATGTATTCATTTTTTACATTTTTCATTTCTGAATGATGACAATAAATTGCGATTGTGCTTAGATCTATAATGAGGTAATGGTCTTATTGCTCTACTAATGAAAGCTCTGCTCAGGGCTTTTCTTAATTTTTTTATTTTCCATTTTAGTGATTCTCATGACATCCCGTATTTGGTTATGTTTATCTGTTCAGTGATTTAAACGAACATACATATATGAGCCGGTCAGAGGAAAAGTGGTATAAGTCAAATCGTCGTTTTGACCGAGTTATAGCCATTCTATAATTATATTTCCTCTCAACGAAATACCATAACCTGGTTGTGATTAATTAAACTGCACTATCATTTTGATCTCGAAAGGATACCGTGATAGCTCATTTTCTCCAAATTGTATTGTCTCGTCTAAATTAGGGAGAATGATAGTTTCGGTCTTGTTTCCAATAACTATAGTGATGATGTCAAAAATGAAGAAGTGAAGGGAAATAAATACGTACGCCACGATGAAAAAAAAACTAATCGTTATACGGAAAGAAATGCTGGTGTGTAGTATAGGTACTTCAAGTAGAGACATAGTTCTTTTCTTCGAAGAATTTTGACAAAAAAATTTCTGGTTGTCTGAAGCACTGCAATGACATTGTTGATGAGCCCAAGAAATGTTCTGATGTGAGAAATGAGAAAGCCACCAGGTGAAGATCTGCGTGGAAAAAAAGAAAAACATATATTGGGGATTTCCTAGATATGACAGTCACCACCAGGACTCTAATCAAATCAGTAAATACTTAAATACGGAACTTAATATAAGAAAACTACATGATTTTCTTTTTTCAAATTCCACCAATTTCAAGAAAATGTATGAATATCATAAAATTAATTGTTTATGTTTGCATATTTTTCATACTTTTACTTAGCTTACAAAGAACATAATCGATTAATGTCATTGTATCCATCATGACGTCAAGACAGCACCGGGCCAACAATTAAGTAGAAAAATGGTATAACTCATTGAGTTATACCACATTTCCGTTGCATTCTCAAAAATAATATCAGGAAAAAATTTGTTCCTCGTTTCGAATCAAACATGGAGTTGAACAACTTAACGGATACTATTTCTTTCCATATGAAATTTCAACATTTTCTCCTTTCAAATATTTAACAATATTTTCTACCAATCAATGCTATTTTTCAATCAACTGAAACATAAAACCTCATTTCCGATTTTTTTACATAATTGCAGTTAGACCCCGGCCCGGATCCAGGGGGGTAACTGGGAAACGCCCCCCCCCCAAATGGCCTGGACCACTTAAATTTTGCTGACACACTAAATATGTATAAGCTTATGCATATGTTTAATGTCTATAAATACAGTTTTTGAATATTTTTTAGAATGATGGTTTAATTGGGAGCTATTAAATTTAGTCATTTTACCATTGTCTAAATATCAGTACCTTTTGGTTTTTGAATATGTAAAAGTTCCCCCTGCCAAAAGTCGGGCCTAGATCCGTGCCTAGGTAGACACATTATAAGTGATAAATCCAATCTTTAACAATCGACAATCCGATTCGGTCATTAGCAGAAGTCCAATTCAATTTAATTCCAGTTATTACCCTTTATACGGTACATTTATCATATCGATTTGTGATGGACTCTTTTGCATCTTACTATTAACTGAATATTTCTGGACTTTCTGGTGATTTTCAGAAAATCAGAATAATGCCACCCTGAGAAAATCATATCGATTCTCTGTTTCTGTTTCTCAGCCAGGTTTTCAAGAAAAAATTATTGAAATCACCGAAATGAGCTAGCGAATTCAAAAGATCAAATTGGCGTTGAGTGTGACGTACGCATTAGCATTCATTTCATTGGTGAATGTTGAGACGCATTTTACAACGAATAACAATGCCACCTAGCCACTCTATTGTGAATCGGCATCCCCACTAATTAAGCTTGCTCATACGCATTACATGGCCCGACGTTTCAGCTTACGAGTACAGAAATCACTTTTCAATAATTAATTGAAAATTAATTAGGTACTTGAAATTTTAGGTGAATATAATTGGGTAGTTGTAATCAAAGAGTAGGTATTCTTAATGCTGTCCACATAAAAAAAACTACACTACTGGAAAAAATTAAAGGATCAAAAAAAAAATCCAATTTTTTCTGCCCCTTTTCAACATGCCGTAACTTTGAGAGGAATTGTGTTACAAGGAATTAAAAAAAGGAAATTGTAGCTCCAAGTGTCTAGTTTGGATTGAACTTCAAAAATTTTTAGTTTCAGGTTTTCGAGTAATGATAGAAAAATCAGCAACAAAAAAAATCTCGAAATTTTACCATTTTTTTTTCTGGGCTACGAGCGTGGAAATTTTATTTTGGCATAATCGTTTTAATGATGGGGATACTTTGTTAATTCAGCTTCAATTTATTTTTCATTGACCTCAATACGTCCACATCTCGCCGAGAGGCGGTCTTCAAATGGAAAAGGATCCATTTGTCTTTGATTATCGATTTGCTCTCAGCAACCAATGATCGCACAGAAAATTGAAGGAGAGTTTCAAGACCTTAAATGAACTCCGATTAATGAACAACATTGCGTATTCATAGAACTTTTTTCTGCTTCATGTCGCATCAATATAAAAAATGTAACAAAAAAAAGGCTTTTGGGGTTCTTGGTAATCTACCGCTGATCGAAAAGTTTAGAAAACCAATAATGTTAAGTGTGACTTTCATAGGTCCATATGTTGATAAAATCCTTACGAAGAGTCAACTCAATCCAGCGAGCCGTTTTTTTTGTTTGACTCGATTGAATTTTTTGAAAAAAATAGGATCACGTTTTTTGCTCTGAGAAGCTCATAATCTTCAAAAAAGGCAAAAAGAATTTTCTCGAGCTTTTTCCACATTTAATTGCAGATAGTACATAAATTTCAAAAAGAAAAATAAAATAAACTAACAAATAAATTTTTATAATTTAATAACGGATAAAACATGGATCTTTTTCCATTTGAAGACCGATACTCGGCGAGAAGTGGACGTATTGAGGTCAATAAAAAACTAATTAAAGCTGAATTAACAAAGTATCCTATCTCATTATAACGATTATTGCAAAATAAAAGTTCCACGCTCGTAGACAAGAAAAAAAATGGTAAAATTGAGAATTTTCTGTGCTGATTTTCTATCATTACTCGAAAACCACTGAAACTTAAAATTTTTGAAGTTATAATCCAAAAACTAGACACTTGGAGCTACATTTCCTTTTTTTAAATTCTTTGTACGACCATTCCTCTCAAAGTTACGGCATGTCGAAAATTGCCCGAAAAATTTGGAATTTATTTTGGATCCTTCAATTTTTTCCAGTAGTGTATATTTTAACATAATCTATTAGACTGAATTTTTTTTTGAAGCCTCATTATGAACTCTTCGGATAACACTTTGCGCACTCGGATGGCTGATGGACATCGTTTTCGGCTCAGTCCCAAATTTTTTCGTGTGCAAAAAATATTCCAAAACTTGTTGTTACCTTTCAAAATATTGGAAGTGTGGTGCTCTTGGTTTGTATGGCATTCACTACAATTCCTAGGAATCCCATAGAAAATACCTGTAAAAAAATCGGAAATCAAATATCATTTGACAAAGTGCTGGGGCGTTCAAAGTTCACCAATTTGGTTGGAATATGTCCCCATTATAAAAAAAACCGCTAAACCGCTATATGGATTATACACGACATTTTTTTGAAAATGAAGGTCAATCAAAGAATTTCGTAATTATTTTAGATGAAATTGCATTTTATTTTTTACCTCAGGAGTATTAGTGGCAGGTAAAAATTCATATTACCATTCTCACTGTAAATTATGTGGGGATCACGCAAATAATTTCAAATTTGAAAAAGCAAAGACGTACCATTTTTTGTACGGACGCCAGTGGTAAAAAATTAATCTGAATTGAAAAATTGTGTTTTGATGCGCGCTCATAAACCTACCAAAAGCAAAAAAAACGTATGGTATGTCGAAAATATTTCCAAAAATTTTTTTTTATGTCTAACGCATCTCAAAAACAATGTCATAAAATCATCTAAGGATGATGAAGATCATAAATTTGGGCACTTTATTATGAAATACACTGTTCATTCTGAAATGATATTTAGTGTATGTATATTATGATATCTCGTAGTTTTTGTATTTCGAAAAATGGAGGCGACAATAGTTCGTCGGTTGAATGCAGAACTATCCGAAGTCCATTTTTCCAAGAAAATCGGTTTATGGCCTAAAAGATGATTTTTGATACTACGCTCCATCTGAATGCAGATATTGCAAGTCCATCTTATATTCTTACCCCACTTTTCAATTTCATATAAACTCACGCGATAGTTCAATGTAGCGATTAAGTGGACATAGCATATTCTTGACCCATACCATAAGGACATAGTTTAGTTGAAAGTGGACATAGCATAGTTCTAACCCATACCATAAGGACGTAGTTTAGTTGAAAGTGGACATAAAATAGTTCCAATATCCAGAACTAGAATAATGTCCATACAAAGCTATATTATGTCTCAATTTTTCGGAATTGTTTTTTTGACTAAATTTTGACAATCACAAAACAATCAGGATCTTCAAGTTAAAGTTTAAAATGAAAGAATTTTATATATTTCAATCAGCTTAAGACCTATTCAAAAAAACGTGTCTCCTGAAAAGTATGAATTTCGGACTTAGTATAGTTCTGCATTCAAACGACGAGTTATTTATGTACCAAGTGCGTTATATGGATCCTAACGCTCGGAGGGAAACATTCGGCCCGAGGGCCTTTGGCCCGAGGATGAATGTTGCCCAATGGGCTTTAGGATCTAATAACGCTCGTGTGCATACAAGATTTTTTTTTCACGAATAACAGGGTGTTTCATCATAAACTGGACAAACTATATTTTCGTGTAGAGGACATCGGAGAATCATTTTTGCCTTATACAATATATCCCGTTTTTGAAGCATAAGCGAGATGACAGGGTCATTTTGAGCAGCTTCTTTTTATGTTAGTGTGTTCAGTTATGTATACACTTAAAGTAACGGTTTTTGGTCAAATCTCAGTATTTTTGGGTCCTCTATTCAGAAAAGTTGATGAACTGCGAAAAAAAATCACAAAATGGCGGAAGACCTGCAATGTTCCAAATTTTTTTAGCGGTTGTCAAATTGGCTTTATTTCTGAATTTTCTAAGAGTTTCTGTGAAAAAATTTTTTCAAAAATCGAACACAAATTTTTTTACATGTCTACAGCGAAGAAAACATTTCACTCGAAATGGATGAAATTGTGTACAATTGTACTTCTCGAATTATCAATCACGAATATGAAAACAGAATTGTAAAATATCGAACGGTTTCGTTACTACAGTCATTCAAATGTTTCGTTCAGACCTCTGAAATTGAAAAAAAAATTTGTTTTGAGTTCTAGAGTCAAATAATTAAATTATTGACATGTCCAAACATTCTAGACGAATGTATACAAAAAAAATCAGTGAAACTTAGTTGGGACTCGAACCGACGTAGGTATTAAATTGGGAATGGCACTGTTCTAAGGATTTTATATTCGTTGCCAGGCAACGTAGTTCGTAGTTTATAGAGTTGGAAATTTAATTTGAATTTCAGTGATATAATTTAGCCAGTAGTCTAACTCTATGAACTACGAACCACCGTTGCCTGGCAACGAATATTATTATCCTTAGAACAGTGCCATTTCCCTATTAATACCTACGTCGGTTCGAGTCCCAACTAAGTTTCACTGATTTTTTTGTATACATTCGTCTAGAATGTTTGGACATGTCAATAATTTAATTATTTTGACTCTAGAACTCAAAACAAATTTTTTTTCATTATTTCAGAGGTCTGAACGAAACATTTGAATGACTGTAGTAACGAAACCGTACGATATTTTACAATTCTGTTTTCATATTCGTGATTGATAATTCAAGAAGTACAATTGTACAAAATTTCATCCATTTAAAGTGAAATGTTTTCATCGCTGTAGACATGTAAAAAAAAATTGTGTTCAATTTTTGAAAAATTTTTTCACAGAAATTCTTAGAAAATTGTGTTCATTCAGAAAATAAAAGTCAATTTGACAACCGCTAAAAAAAATTTGGAACATTGCAGGTCTTCCGCCATTTTGTAATTTTTTTTTTCGGAGTTCATCACTTTTCTGAATAGAGGACCCAAAAATACTGAGATTTGACCAAAAACCGTTACTTTAAGTGTTATACATAACTGACCACACTCATAAGAATCTTGCTCAAAAATGACGTTTAACACCCTGTATCTCGCTTATGCTTCGAAAACGGGATATACTGTATGGGGCAAAAATGATTCTCCCGATGTCCTCTACACGAAAACACCCAGTATCATTTAATTACAATAAAATTCGATTGCTCCTATGATTTTTTTTCCATTTAACTTTCAGTAGTAACCATGGCATTTGTTAATATTTTGAAGTTCGTTATTGCTGTCATCATTTTATTAAGTGAATGTCATTACTGTTTTCACAACGAGCGGGCGTTATGATCCATAATGCCCGCTAAAATGCCCACGTGCATAATGAGTGTATTTATAGCAACCGTTTCTAAGGTAAAATAAACATATAATGTACAAGTGAAAAATAAAAATATAAATAAATTTATTCGGTGCCCTCTTGACATTGTAGAAAAAACAGCGTAGGCGCCTAGACTTTTGAGATTTTGGTATTTCAAGATTACATTAAGTTAATCAGGAATGTTTGTTTAATAATATTGAACATTAAATTGCATTTCTTCTGTAGAAGTAAATAATTTAAGTTCACAGGTAAACACCACTTAACAGTGTGATCTATTAGTATCCATTTGTGTGCTTTACATTATAATTTCTAAACAAATCTTGCTAAATATACATTATTATTATTATTGATTTTGTATTATTCACTAGATTTGATAGTCCTCCCTTCTGTAATGCCCCGAGACTTACAGAATTTAAAAATTATTAGAAATTCGTGAAAATGGCATTACTCTGATTTATTTATTCCTTAGCGACTCAGTTGAATCCTTTTGAAAAATTGGAGGTCAAAAATACTTCTGCCTTCGCGTTTAAAACTTCAATTATGGAACGAAATGAGCTAGATATTGAAATTTTCAGGGTATAGTGAAGAACGATGAATATTTTTATATTAGCTGCCAAATAGCGCAAAGTGAAATTAGGAATTGGGTAGATTTCATTCATTAACCGATACCTATCATAAAATACTATGAGCTCAAACAATTATTTTCAATAGCTTCAGCTTATCTCAAGTACATAATTAGAAAATTTCTTCATTGCTATTTACAAGAATCCACGTATTATACCGCTTTCATTGAATGACGAAAATTATAATGATACGCACCTTGACACTAAAATAATGTTTTAGAAGTGTGATGTTGAGCAATGAGCTACGAACCAATCATATATGAAATAGGCTCAATTATTATAAGAAACCAGCATTTGAAAAATTGTCAAAATTTTCAATCGCTCCCTGAATCTTATTAGTTTAAATATATACTGAATCATAACAATAACTCACCACAAAAAGAAAGAACCTCATTTTTATCACAACTTGAAACTTTTAGACACACACTTTCGCTACCAGTTCGTATCGTCGTACTGTCCGAGAGCTCTTCGCTGCTGCTGAAAGAGAAAGTAATCATGTTCCACACTCTCTATTTCGAATGTAATCTTGAAAGAAATGTTTAATTTACAATGCCATTAGTTCATTACATCCCTAATAACTCATTTTTTCTACAAATATGTATCTATATTTTCCAGAAAACTTTCTACAAAAAAACTTAGATGCATATGTTGTAACTCGAACTAATTAGGTCTGAGGCATGAATTGTTCAATTATAATTAAGTTGAAAAAAACGCCTGTGCATTCTTTCCATGTAGAACTACAGGTTTGTATTCATAAACGAATAAAAACTTATTCATAATTCTTGCAATTAATCCACGAAAAATGTTGAGAAAATACTGATCATAAATGGAGAGCATTCGTGTTTTTTCATCAATGTATTTACCTACTGTACTCTTGAGCGATTGTTCATTGGTGGATCAATGGGGGTATTACCTCAAAATGTTGTAAAGGGCTCGAGATCGATATACAGAATAGATGAATGCAAATTTCAAAATTATTCAAACAATCGACTATAAATATCAAAATATTTCATTTCAATCGAAAGTTTTTTGATGGGAATATTAGAATTATTTTTCGATATTACGATACACTTTTCTTTGGTTGTATTAACACAGCTCCCACAAATTTTTACGGGCTGCTTTGAATTGCTATTGAACATTTTACTGCTGAATTTTAGCAGAATTATTCGAAAAAATGGATGAGTCAAAAAAGGTCTGATAATACTATCCTTTTGAAATTTTGCATAATATTAAGTATACAGGGTGTCCCAAAACTCGCAAAATTCCACACCCTGTGACAGTCTTTTCACTCCTGTTGCCACAAATATTTACTTTTTCCAACTTTTTTTTTTGCTGTGTAACCCTGAATAATGCTTGTCTGAACTGTAATCAAAATGTTGATACCAGCTGCTCTAGGTTTTATAAAAATAGGGCTAACTTCTCAGAAAAAAAAATTCAAAATAAACAATTGCTTAGTTTCAACTGACTGTATTGAAAAAAAATGTACTACGCAAGTTTGGCATGTTTTGTCAAAAGTTGGCGCATTAGTAAGGATTCCAAAATGGTACAATTCTTGGCAAATTGTAGCTGCCGGCTGCCGTAGTTCAAATTCGCTTACGATTGCCTTTGAATACACTTTTTCTTTAACTTCTTCATTCCAAATAAAAAAAGGCCAATGAATTCATGTCCGGTGAACGGGCCGGCCACGAGATTGTACCCGAACATCCGATCCATCTTCCTGGAAAAAATTTTCCAGAAAAAATTTTTCAGAGAAAATAATTTTTCCAGAAAAAATTTTTGCGGAGAAATTTCTCAGGAAATTTTTTTTTCTGGAAACATTATTTCCCGGAAGATGGATCAGACGTTTTGGTCCAATCTCGTTCACCGGACTTGAATCCATTGGACTTTTTTTTACTGGAAAGCAGTTAAAGAAAAAGGATTTTGGAATCCTTACGAAAGGCGCCAACTTTTGACAAAACATACCAAACTTGCGTAGTAGAGGAAAGTCGCTCAATTTTGGATACTTTTTTTGATTGGTACTTTTTTGCTAGAGGTTTAATGTTTTGATTATTTTTTTCTGCCTTAAATATGTCATAACCTTAATGATAACATATCAAACAAACTGTACTTTGTATCTCCCACCAAAATGATATAAAAATGAGCTTAACTGAAAAATGCCAATTTTCGTCGTTTCAAAAATGGGTTCCTAATATTGGATACCTAGTGTTTTTGCAGAAATTACAAACGTAAATTTTCTTCTCAAGTGTCGTTGATGGCATTTCTCATGTTTTCCATATTCCATTTTTTTTAAAAAACAGTCCTTTCTTAGGCATTTCAAATAGAAAAATATAGAATTTAACACCGAGTTACAAATTTTGGATGTCCAATTATGGGCTACCTTCCCTATCTAAAATTAGGCAACTTTCATATTTTAGGTTCTGTGGTCCAATTAGAAAAGATTCTTGACATAAATGTTTGAATCAAATGATTCAAGTCATTGTAGAGAAATTTAACTTATGCTATACCAAATTTCAATATTTTACATCCACTACTTATCTATTTTTCATAGTTTACAGTTGGAGCAATAAAACACTAGGTATCAGCCATCAGGTTCAAACTTTAAATTTTAAATTTCAATCTAGCGATGACAGATTGGACTTCATAGTTTAAAGGGGATGAATTTAGATCAAAAACAAATAGTTTTTTGCATTCAATACCAGAAAACTCCTTGTAGAATTCGGGATGCTGAAGACAAAATTGGGCAACTGTCCAAAATTAGGCGACTTTCATTAAAATTTTTTTTCAATACAGTCAGTTGAAACTAAGCAATTGTTTATTTTGAATTTTTCTCTGAGAAGTTGGCCCTATTTTCATGGTATCAACATTTTTATAACAGTTTAGGCAAGCATTATTCAGGGTTACACGCCAAAAAAAAGTTGGAATAAGTTGATATTTGTGGCAACAGGAGTGAGAAGAAAGTCTCAGGGTCTGGAATTATGCGTGTTTTTTATGCCTATCATTTTAAAATCTTGCAACTTAGATTTTTTTTATATTTTTTTGTCAACCAGCATTACTTGCCTTTTCACCCGGTTCCGGGTTGACGTCGAGTTTTGGGACACCCTGTATATAAGAATCCTAAAAATAAATTACAATCGAATCGAATATTTTGTTGTATGAATATAAGGATTTTTCTTTTCAATATTCAGATATTGGATTTTCTATGGGTCTGTTAACACTATGGTCACAAAATTCCGTATGAGGTTTTTATGAGTAAGTATCTCCCATGTATCAGCAAAATTTAATTTCTATCGGTTTCGTTCTGTCTAAGATATGGAACACTTTATACTATTCTGCTGGTTTACGAACTCAACTGCAGCATTCAAGAACCGAACTTAGCCTGAAAATTTCAAGTCTCTAGGACAATCCTTTCGAATATTATCGTGTTTAGGGATGGCACCACGGACAGAATTGAAGTTAACCACGTATTCGTCAACAGTGAATCGAACCTTATCGTTTGATTCTATATACATATTCTATTTCAAAGTTGGAAAATTCTCATTTTTTCTAGAAAACTTTTCAAGTTTTCACTCCCAATCTCTGAAACAGAAATAATTAAAAATTTTTCAATTAAGATGAACGCTCCTGCTTAAATATTTGCACTAATTTGTCAGGAGCAAATTGGTTTTGAAAAAATTGTTGCCTAAAACTAAAAAAAAGTACTTATAACGTTTCGGTGTCTATATCAAATTCTTCCAAAAAAACTTGTGAAATCTTTGGAATTGTGTATTTTTCGTTTGCAGTCTAATTGACAATTAGTGTGAAGATTTAAGTATAATAGGAGCATTTCATCTTAATTAAAAGTTTTTTAATGATTTCCGTTTCAGAGACTGGGAGTGAAACCTAAAAAGTTTTCTGGAAATGAAGAATCCTCTAAGATTATTTTTCAATCGATATTTAAAATTCTCCTTATCTGTTACATTTTATTAGGTACCTCCAAAATGCGAGTTTTTCTTCTCAAGGAGTATCGACAACATTCAGAGCTCTAAACACTTAATGCATCAAAAAATAATAAAATGAACAACAAATTTGACAAAGCTTCGTAATCGGTTCTCAACAATACAGAAACATATTTTCACTTTAGGTAACGACATAAAATATAATACGCGGTTCTAATATTCACAAAAACTTTTCGGGGCTGCCAGCGTTACAGCGAGCACCTAAAATTTATTTTTTCAACCCACCTGCATAGAGTCCTGTCCGACATGATATATTATAATTGATGCATATTTATATACCTACCTATCCATAATTTGATCTAACTATGTAGTTGGACCATACCTTCAATTATTATATCGTAATCAAGATGTTACGCAGCTAATGACTTATAAATAGGTAACCTTTAATTTCTTCCTCAGCTCACTTTCTCTTCGTTGAGTGGAGCAGTATGTGACCAGCTTTTATTAAATTGGTGCATGCCTTTTCTCCAGCAATGAATCTATCGGTTTTTTAAGGTGAGAAAACATATATTCAACTTTGATATTCCTAAGTGTATGAATTTTGTATGATTAAGAATCTGAGGGTGCTCAAATTTCCTAATGTTTGTTTCTCATTTGCTTTTGTATCATCAATTATCTAATTACAGGAAAAATTCCGCATTCGGCACAATTAATTAAACATAACTTGGTATAATTTACTACTGTCTTTTCTATTTAAATGTTCTTCGTATCTGTTATTTATTTCTAAACTTTTTTGCTCAACTGAAGGAAAATCATGTTATACCTTGCTATAATTCAAATACATTTTTATCGAGAATACTTTTGTTGATGATAATGATAATAGGCAAATGGCTATTAATTTTTACCTGCAAGAAAAAGAGAAATATACAATACTGCAGGTTAGATAGTACATAATTCTGATGTCGTATTCATGTTATCATTCAAAATATTCCAAATCTTACGACACTTATTGATATACAATATGAAATTGTCAACGAATTTTTTCTATTTTGTGGGGGCATTTCAACTCCCCGCGACTGAGACGAAAAGATTTTTTTCTCATTACGTAGATACCTGGTGATAGAATGAATGAGCTATATATAATATTCAACTTTTGAATTTTTTTAAGACAATTTCATATTGTATATCAATAAGTATCGTAAGATATGGAATATTTTGAATGATAACATGAATATGACATCAGAATTATGTACCAAATAACCTGAAGTATTGTATATTACTGCTTTTCTTAGTAAAAATTACTAGACATTTGCCTATTATCATTATAATCAACAAAAGTGTTCTTGATAAGATTCAATTGATATTTTTCAACCCCTTAGCCCCTCTACTTAATTTTTTCAAATGGAATACATCAAATGAAAGGTAATTATAGATTATACCTATTCTGCGATGTGCCTAAAAGTAGAATTTGTGTGCCGTTTTTAAAAAAAACATGAAATAATTCACAATTTGTGATTGAAAATATTGCATCTCGTTAATCTTCTACTATTTTTTCATTAAGGAAAATTCACGATTCCATGGATTTGTAATTTCGAAAGCAGGGTCTTTCTACGCTTTCTTGAATTTGAAATCTCACACCACCAAACTTTTTTCGCAAATGGGAATATATGGGTTGTGATACATCAAATGGAAGGTACTTTGATCACCTACTCATTTGTTATGTCACAATCTATCTATTTCTATTTGTAAAAAAGGTTAAGTACATATCAAATGAAATGACTACATAATCAAATTACGTTTCATTTTATGTATCACAACCTATTCATTCCCATTTGCAAAAAATAAAGTGAAGGGTTGAGTTTTCAGTACTAGGATGTACTCAAACATTAATTTTCGATTCAGAAATAAAAAGGTGTTTTTTAGCTTTTGGCTGAGTTTAAAAACTTTGGGATTCCTAAGCTACGAAAGTCATAGGAAAAAAAGGTAGTGTATTGATCGACTTTTATTGTTTGTAATCATCCTCGGAAGGCGGATAGGCTGGAAAATCATTGAAACTGAAAATTTGTTTTTTTGCCTTTTCTTTTCTTACTTTCATGGTATAATTCAACTTGAAAATGGGGTTTTAAATTGATTTTAATTGAAATTCTTGTGAAACTAAGGTAATTTCACAACTAGCAATTCTGACGAATGTTATTACTATCAGTGGTGAGACCAAAATTATTGTGTAAATTACACGAGCTACATTTGTTTCGCAGGAATTTCAATTAAAATCAATTTGAATTTTCCATTTTTAAGTTTAATTTACCTTAAAAATGAAAAATAGAAGATAAACAAATTTTATCGAGTTTCAATGATTTTCAGCCTATTCGCTTTCCAAGGCTGATCACAACAAAAAAAAGTACGGTCAAGTACCTTATTTATTTTCCAATGTCTTTAGTAGCTTAGGACTGAGCAAAGTTTTTTTAAACTCAGCCAAAAGCTAGAAAACAACTTTTTTATTTCTGAATCGAAATTGAATGTATGACTTGATGATACCAAAAATTTGAGTTCTAGCTTTGTAGCCTTTATTGAGTTACCTTGTGATTTTTCAGGAAGCTGAATATTTTTTTATTAAAGCAATATTCAGGACGACCATGTTAAAAAAATAAAAACTGCAAAATACTAACTGCGTAGAATATATCTATGAATTTTTTCAAACCTCTGACAAAATACATTGAAAAAACGCTCAGAAATCATAACTTGAGAACATACAAAAATGCATTACATTTTAGGATAGCTACAGATCTGATGGAATCTATAAATAATTTATTGACGTCAATCGCCTGGACATCCTTTATAATGCATAATCTCAGCACTATCGGAATTATTTTGGATATTATGCAAAAAATGAAATAATAAAAAATCAATAAATTAAATACTATATTCTATGAGCAGTAATGCAGGTCAAAACACACGCAGATGAATTTTTTGTGTATCCATCAATGAGTTTTGAGCATTACCACGCGAATGAAATACTATACTTTATCCACGACTTCTTCAGTAAAATTCGAATTAATCTGCATTTAAAAAATTTTGAACATTTGTCAAAAGCGTTGACAACATTTCGTCCAACCGTCATCGTCAATCTCTGTACTCTGTGGTCGGGAATCAAATCAGAGTCTCTACTCTAACTAATCAAATCAAGTACTTCGCAACTTCAAAAATTTACGTTTTCCAAAAATAAATCTGGAATGAATCGCTAGAACGTTATCTTGATGGCTGAAATAGATTTCTGGATCGATCCTATTCTTTATTCATTTTTTTTTGTAAGCAATTTCATTTTTCCTAGGTATTTTTATTAGCGGGGTGTTATGGGCGGGGTTATATAACACTCGCTTTCGGTTCATAGACATGTCTACGGTTGTGTTATAGCTACTATTACACATAGAAATTAGTTTTAATAATTGACATATAATACTCTATAGGAGTGGATAAATAAATTAATTCTATGGTTCTGATGATGCGGTCCTCTTGAAAATTTGCGTGAACATTCACAAGATAAATTCACTCGAATCGAATATCTTATATGGAATACATGGTGGGTCCAGATCGTAAGCAAGAAAATTTTTAACCACGTATTCTGCATCAAAAATAAGCCCTAGTTTGTCATATAAACATAAGGCGAGAAATGTTTCCTCTCCGACATACGGGTGTTGTAGAAAAATAAATGTTTCTATTGATACTTCAACTGCTTGAAATGTTTTTATGAAATTTGAGACATAGGTTTTGAGCGGCAAGGAGCACTTTTTGAATAATATCATTTCTTTTCTATTCTACCAGTGGCGTCCGTACTTCAACGAGACTGAATATTTCATATGAAAAAATGATACGCCACCTGTTTTTCCCGACAATAAAAATTACTATTTAAATTTTTATTTATTTTGGAGCAAATTCGGTCTCTTTGAATTTTTGCTGCACGAGGCACCGTTCCGCCGTCCCAAAACAATAAACACATTCTCATGCATGAAGAAATCACCAAAATTAGTTACACTTTTCGTTCACAAAAATAGTCTTATTATTATTATGTACCGGTTTTTCACTATAATTTGACCCCCCCTTAATTTTGTTACTAAAGGAGATACAAAAAAATGTTTCGTATAAAAGTTTCACGAATCAACTGAGGGTTTTTGATATGACTCCACAAACTGAAATATATACAGGTGGCCAACATATTGATGGCAACTTCATTTTTTCAAATGGACCACCCTGTATATTTTTCCATGTTTAGCTAGCTCTTTTTCCCCCTGATTTCGAATATGTAACATATGTGGTCTATCTCTTTTATTCTGAGAACCACAGAGTTTCAACTTTTAGAACCACCTGCTAAGATCTGTAATCATTTTACAAGTGGCAGAGTGCGTTTACTGAAAATGCTCCTTTTTGAGAGTTATAATAACGTGAATGGGAAGATATACAGGGTGAACAACATTGAATGCAACTATATTTTTTTCAAATGGGACACCCTGCCTTGTATATTCTTCATTTTTTTGATAGGCTATTCCTCCTGATCTCGATATAAATGCGTATGTGGACGTGTCTCTTCAATTTTCAGAGTTTTTAAAGATTTGAATGATACCGAATAAAAAAATATGTGAAATACCTACGAAATTCTTTGTATCCAAACATTCTACTTAAAAGTATTATTTTAGAATGAATACTTAACAATTATTATACTTAACCAATAAAAATGATAAACTACATATGGTAGTATGGTATGAATAACATTAACTGATACATTGCTCAAAAGGACTTCATTCATACACATATATCATATAGTTGTCTCAAGTTGTTTAGAGACCATTTTTGATAGCATTATTATGGCTCTGATTCAAGTCAGAAATCAAAGCTTCAAAATTTGTTTCTAATCATTACAATATTATCATTATTCTTTGTGCGTTGACGGGATTAGTTCCGAATTATGGGTTGATTTTTTATCATTAGTATTTATTCTCCGCTTTCATTGATTGTCATTATTGCTGTAGTAAATTTTTTCCTTCAGGAACGGCTATAAAAACGTGTCCAACGTGTTAAATCGGGACTATTTGGTGGCCATAAAATGGGTGGCGCCATTACCAATCCAAGATCAAATTGGCCACTTTAATATTCACGAACTTCCAAAACGCTATGCCAGATGGTTCTTGAAATTTGAACTCTGTGGTGCTCAGAATAAGAAAGATAGACCAACATATGTTACATATTCGAAATCGGGGGAAAAAGAGCTAACCAAATATGGAAAAATATACAGGGTGTTCCATTTGAAAAACATGAAATTGCCATCAATATGTTGGTCACCCTGTATATATTTCAGTTTCTGGACTCATAGCAAAAAACCTCAGTGATTTCGTGAAACTTTTATACGAAACATTTTTTTGTATCTCCTTCAGTACCAAGTTAAAGGGGGGGTCAAATTATAGTGAAAAACCCGGTACCTTATCAAATTTTGGAGATTTTTTTTATGCTTGAGAATGCGTTCCATTTTTTTTACCGGGAAACGGTGCCCCGTACAACAAAAAGTCAAGAGGCCGAATCTGCTCCAAATTAAATAAAAATGTAGATAGTAATTTTTTTGTGTCTGAAAACCAGTGGCGTATCATTTTTTTATCTGAAAATATTCAGTCCCGTTGCAGTACGGACGCACTGGTAGAATAGAAAAAAAATGATATTATGCAAAAAAGCTCCTTGACGCTAAAAACCTATGTCCCAAATTTCATAAAAATATTTCAAGCAGTGTAAAAGTTATTGATAAAAAACATTTTTTTCTACAATTTTAACACCCCGTTTCTTCTCGGAGAGGAAACATTTCTAGACATATGTTTATATGACAAACTAGGGCTTATTTTTGATGCAGAATACGTCCTTGAAATTTCTTGGTTACGATCTGGACCACCCTGTATAAAGATTGTTCTTTTCAATATTCCTTATAATTCTTCGTACAATAATTTCTGACGAATTATGTTACTCTTTTTGGGATGCTGCATATTTCTGCATGAGAATACATTTCTATATGAATTACACTTGTATGTTTTTACATTGAAAGATTTTTATTTGCTATCAGGTATGGATCCTGTTATCTATTCTTGCTTCCTGCAATTGCATCGGAGTGATAAGAGATTTGATACAGTTCACGTAGCAGGCATACCCGATACCCATAAGACAAGTTATTATTCCCGTTCGATCCTGATGAAGGCATAAGAAGGTCGAAACAGTATCAAGAGTTGAATGGACGGTTGGGAGAGAGAGAAGGCGATTAAAGGTTGGGATTAGGAAACGATGGAAAGAACAAGAACGTCTAGAAGAACAAAACAGAAGAGATCAAGGGCAGCTTGGAGGGGTTAGAGAACATTTAGCATGATAATGTTTCCTATGAACATTTTTTATAGTGTGTCTAGTCTGATCTAGTCTTACAATTAATTTGGATTAGATTATTTTTTATGTTTTTGATATTTCCAACGAAAACCAGTTCATTTTCAGGTTATTATTGTTTACTGATGGAGTTTGAGAAGATAAATAGGCAGATATTAGTGAGAGATCAAATTTTGAGACAAATTCTCAGTGATTCGATTTATAATACCATGAAAATGTGTAAAAATTAATTTAAAAGAAAATGAAACTAAATATAAACTGTGTTTCAATTGGTAAGTACCCACAAAACGTGAGTTATTTTGAGGTGGAACATGTATTTTTTCCCACATTTTTAAAATAGGTGAAACATTTTGAAAAAATAAATTAAACTGTTTTGGTTTTGGGATCAAGCAGATATCCATCAAATGTTGATGCTGTTGTATTCATATTGGCTCCCTGAACAATATTAGTGAAAAATACAATTGGCGATCTGTCTTAGTTTGGAAGATACAGGCCCCCAAAGTCTGAGAAATATTTCACTTGAAAATCACTTTCATCACTACAAAAATACTGAATTACCGTTTTATTAAGGTTAAAGCCTCTCTGAACATTTTAACATGAAGATTTGATTCATTTTATTTCAAATATAATCAATAATTATTGGAAAAACATCGAAAAAATTCGAAGAAAGTCCGCCATTTCTTATGGTAAGTTTGGCACTACAGCGAATTATTTCGCCCGAATATTTTTCGGACTTTTGTGGCCTATATCTTCTAACTGAGACATATCGTCAATTTTTTTTTTCACTAATATTGTTCAGTGAGCCATATGAATAGCTACAATGGCACCAAAATTTGATGGATTATCTGCTGAATCCCAAAGTTCAGTTTTTATTTTTTTTCAATGTTCCACCAATACGTCTATTCCTTCAAAAGCAAAGAATCAGCAAAAAAATTACCATTCGAAAATTATGGATTTCACAAGAGAAAAAAAATAAAATCGAAAAGTGTTTTTTTACAAAATCTTAAAATGGCTAGAGCTAAAAAGCTGAAAATTTGTCTGAATTATTTTCATTCAATGCCTAATCGATCCTTTCAATATGAATCGAAATAAAGGACATGGGGGCAGATTTACCATTAAAATCCGGCAATACCCTTTGATTTGAATGAATATTTGATTTCAATACCTTCCAATTTTGCACAAGACATACATTTGACATACTAAAATTTCTATATTTCTCAATGGCATCAGTAGAGTTTTGACATTACTCGTAATGCTTCTGAATGGTTTGTGTTCGGTTGCCCCTGAATTGCACATTAAAATGGGTCATAAATCTTCAATTTCGTACACATTAAATTCACTTTTTATTTTAATGTCGACGGAATTAGTTATTTAGCCAACTAGTTTATTAATCGCTAGATTAATCCGTACAAAGTACACACTTCCCGGACGCTTTTTCATTGAGAAAGAATATAATATATTCTTTTGAAATCAAGAGCTAACATAATACAATACATAAAACAAAAATAAAAACCCCTAACTGAGATTGGTGCAAAAAACGGGGTACCATACTATTTTTTTTCGTATGATACCAGAGCTCAGGAAAAAACCCAGTAAAAAAACCGGTCCTCGCCGTTTCAACAAAAATAACTCTTAAAAACTATTAGAATATTGAAGGATTTCTTCTTTATTTAGTGCAAACGATAACCCTCTCCAGGATGCCTTCGGAATTCTGAATCTGAAACGAAAAAATCAAAGCAGAAAAAGGGAACAGAAAAATAAAATTATTGAAACTCTATTAAATCGATTTGAAGTTAACAACCCAATTCAAAAACGACTCGGTAATTTCATGTATAGCTCTCGAGCCATCCTGAAATTTATATATGGAACAATTATTTATCAGGTGTTCAATTGTCTCCTCTGCTTCTCCGCATTCGCAACTAGGACTCTCAACTGAATTCCATTTGAAAAGCATACTATTGCAACGTCCATGACCTGTTCTTATACGATTCAGAACATTCCATATTTTCCTTGGAAGATCAAATCCAGGAACTTTATTCGAGGGGTCAGTTATTAAATCTTTGTTCTGTATATTACATGAGTTCCACTCGGATTGCCGAATTGCCTCGTCCCGTAAGTAACTATGATTTCGATAAATGCAGATGATCATTACAATTGCAACGAAATAACGACTGAAAGTTCATGTAAAATGAGTTGTCAAGATTAGATTAGATTAGATAGTGGTCGATCGGCACGTTGATTACCCTTCTGCACTGCGACCAATAAGGTCTTTTGTGCGTTACCATACTTTAGTATGGTAACTACGTTTTTCCTAGGAATCTAACCTCCTTAGCAAAGCTGGTTAATTCCTTAGGAGACTTCGCTCTTATGTCGGCTGGCGTTAATAACGCGCCACGTAGTGGAGTAAGTCTGGTTTGCCAGCGCTGTGCATTGGCATAGTATGTGCTCGGTGGTTTCTTTACCTATCGTGTGTAGGTGATATCTCACGGGACAATGCCCTGTGAGAAGGCCGATTAGCAGCCTTAACTCGTTTTTTGACAACAATATAGAGCTTGTTGAGCATTCTCTTTGGAAGGTTCGATTAGTCTCTTTGCTTGTCTTTGACCGGATTGTTTTATCCAGTAAGAGTGTTCCTTTCTTTTTTCCCAAACATCGACCTCTGCCCTAATCAGTGTAGGTGATACCCAAGAGGAGGGCACGGGTCCGTGAAGGGTGGGTTTGCTGCTACTCTTTTTGCAAGGGCATCAGCTCTCTCATTTCCCTCAATGTTCTGGTAGGCAGGTACCCAAGCTAAAACTAGCTTGTTGTACTCCGCCAGTGTTTTTAGGGACTGTTTGTAGCTCCAAATGGTCCTTGATCTACAATCAACGGCCATAAGCTGCCTCAGTGCCATCTGACTATCAGAGGCAATGCAAATTCTGGCTCCCTTGTACTGTCTGGACAGACAGATTTGGGCGCATCTTTCTATGGCCAGAATTTCAATTTGGAGCGTTGTTATTGGCTTTCCCAAAGGCATCGATTCCCTGTATTTGGGACCGTATATGCCTATGCCTGCTCCTCGTTCCCTTAGGGATCCATCTGTGTACCAGATGAGATGGTTTTTACGAAGTCGAGACAAACCTCCCACACTTTCTTGGCGATCACCTATGATCAGTTCGTAGTTGGCGTCAAGGTCATACTCGATTGGCATGGAATCCCTCGGTAGTAAAGGAAGTTCACCACCGAGTGATTTAAAATATTTCCGTGTCCCTTGCCAGGCACTATTTGGTCCATTCTTAGGGCACTCCTTAGATCTTCTTTTTTAACATAAATATGCAGCGGGGTGAGATCCAGTAATACCTCTACTGCAGCTGTAGGAGTTGTATACGCAGCTCCTGTAATGCCTAGACAAGCCAGTCTTTGAAGCTTATTTAGCCTCTGCTGGCTTGTCTTTTCTTCAGTTTTAGTCCACCAAACTAAAGAGGCATAATATGTGATAACAGGTCTTACCACCGTCGTATAGATACATGAGTTGTCAAAAGTTTGCATGTTTTTTTTATCGCAATTCGCCGACATCCAGGACTTGCCTACGTTTCGTCCTAGAATTTTGTCTACTCGTCCAAAAAAAACTACTTTCTGGACTTGTTACGTGAATTACTTTTTTTGACAGCGGTGGAGAAACAATATCGCTTCAACTTTTTTAATTTTATTGCAACTTTGCCATCAAAAAGCATGCAAAATTTTGACAACTGATAACATATGAATTGTAAGACGTTATTTCGTTGTTATGGTTAATGATCAACTGCATTTATCAAAATTATACCTCCCGAACAATTAAGGAAATGATACATTCTCAAACCAAAAGCGACAGCGAAGTGGAGTATAATGGGCGTTACATTATAGTATGTCACAACTTAAGGGGATGATTCTACGTACAATTTCAAGAAAAAAAGTCCATATGAACATGGGTCCGCAAAAGCTACGTTGCGGAGCTACAGGGTGTTGAAATTTCCAAAAAAAAATTGGTTTTTTCTTCATAACTCCTGCATATTTTAGAGATATTCATCCAAATTTGGAATGCGAGCTATTTTCAACCGTCGGAGCCATGACTCCTTTCTCCCTCTCAAACTTTTTTGACTCTTGTAATTTTTTCGAATCTCTAACCGTTTTCGAGTAAAAAATTATTAAACGATTTTATTTGATATTGAATAACTTAAGTTGAGTCTCAGATGACGAGCTATCGAAATAAAAGCAAATTTTGATCATACCTATCGATTATTTCTATTATTTTTCTTATTTAGCGAATAACATACAATCGTTCAATAATTTTTTACTCGAAAACGGTTAGAGATACGAAAAAATTACAGTAGTCAAAAAAGTTTTTAAATTGAACGAAGATATCAAAAATTGATTTTACGCTGATCAGTGGGGAACCGCAAAAAAGAGAGGGAAAAAGATGACATGGCTCCGGAAAAGAAAATACCCTGTAGATTCTAGTTGAGATTGAGGACGTGCAATAATGGAAACTGTTGAAAATAGCTCGCATTCCAAATTTGGACTGAATATTTCAAGAACTACAGGAGAGAAAAAACTATTTTTTTCAGAAATTTCAAAACCCTGTAGCTCCGTAACGAAGGTTTTACGGACCCATGTTTATATACATTTTTTTAAATTATATGTAGATTCACCTCCTCAAGTTGTGACATACTATTATGAAACACCCTGAATACTTACCGGTCGGTTTCACAAATTATAAAGTTAGTAGATTTCACAACTGAATGCATTCTTTCTCAAAATATCGATTAGTAAAATGATCATCAGTTCATCAATAAACAATGCATTCTATACCTACCCGTAAAAAATATACCTACACGGAGCCTGAAATCCCAGCCTATTTTTTTCTGTATTAGTCTATATTGATCTGATTTCAAGCAATTAACATCGATCTAATACCAATATAGAACAATGTATTTTCGGAACAAAAATATGTTTTCAGATTTGCTGGGAATATAGGAATACAAGCAAAGATTAAGGAGACTTCTTTTTAATCTTTGAATACAAGAGAATAGATAGAATATGACCTTCAGGAGCTCATGAAAGCAACTAAAAGAAGTATTGGCTTGCTGGCCATAAAAATTAAGCTTAAGTTCAGTTGAACCTTTCACCATTTGTTTAGTTTGAACAATGCTTTTGTTGTACATTGTACAAGTTTAACTCCCTTGGGATCAGTGGCGTATCCAGAGATTGAGTTTGGTGTGTTGTTGATTGATCGCAGCTCATCCATGATTTCACGTACACAGTTATTATAAGATCAAACAATTTTCGAAAAGCCCCGAGCAGAAGCTTTTGAGCGCTCGTTCTTTTGTGGAGCAATAAGACTATAACCTTAAAATTTTATATCAAAATTTGATATCAAATATATAAATGCAGAATCTCAGCACAATCGGATTTATATTCTGAAAATTATTCAAAAAATAAAATATAGTAAAAAATAAATAACAAAAATTAAATTCTATGGTTCTGATGATGCGATCCCCTTGAAATTATGCATGAATATTCAGTATAATAACATTGTTTAAGGAGAAGACTTAAACAATGATAATAGTTTTCATTCACAAAATGAATTTCACTTGAATCGGATATCCTGTTAGGGAAATATACAGCTTTTTTTTCAATATTCCAATTGAATTTTCTATGTTTCTGTTGAAACTATGGCCACAAAATTTCGGGTGAACATTCAGAATATCGATATCCGTTCACAAAAAAATTTCACTTTAATAATCGGATACCTATCTTTTTATGGAAATATGAAGTTTCTTTTTTTCAATATTCCAATTGAATTTTTTATGGTTCTGTTCACCACAAAATTTCGCATCAGGCTTGTTATCAGCATCTTGCATTTGGCCGTAACATTTCATTTCGATTGGTTTCGTATTTTCTGAGATATTGAGGACCAAAAATTTTGAAGGGCCATATTTTATGGATTACGATTTGACTGGCTAACGAACTTACCCGAGTGATTCTTGAATTATGTCGTGTTCGCGAAACGACAAATGTCGACCAACTTAGCAGGGAAGTTGGTCGACAATTGTCGAATCGCGAACACGACATTATTCAAGAATCACTGTTCTGAACTCATCCAAAAAATTTCAAGGACAATCCTTTCCAAAGTTATTGTGCTAACAGACGGCCGGATGGCCCCACGGACAGAATTGAATTTGACCACGAATTCGTCTTCAGGGAGTCTATCCTTATCGTTTGAGACCATTTTCGGCTCAAAATTTGAAAATTACAGACATTTGGGCGAAACGATATAGCACTCGTTTAAGTAGAACGGGCGTTTAAAAAATATTGAATTGAACTGCGAGAACATGTACCGGGTTTTTTCACTATAATTTGACCCCCCCTTTAATTTGTTACTAACGGAGATACAAAAAAATGTTTCGCATAAAAGTTTCATCACGAAAATCAACTGAGGTTTTTTGATATGAGTTCAGAAACTGAAATATGTACAGGTGGCCACATATTGATGGCAACTTTATTTTTTCAATGGAACACCCTGTATTTTTCCATGTTCGGCTAGCTCTTTTTTGCCCCTGCTTGATTTCGAATATGTAACATATGTTGGTCTATCTATTTTATTCTGAGAACGACAGAGTTTTCAAATTTTAAGAACCACCTGCCAAATCTGTAATCATTTTACAAGTGGCAGAGTGCTTTTACTGAAAATGCTAAGTTTTTTGGAGTTATAATAACGTCAATGGAATATATAAGGGTGAACAACATTGAATACAACTATATTTTTTTAAATGGGACACCCTATCCTGTATATTCTTCCTTTTTTTGATAGGCTATTTCCTCCTGATCTCGAATATAAATGCGTATGTGGATGTGTCTCTTCAATTTTCAGAGTTTCAAAGTTTTGAAATGATGCACCGATAAAAAAAATGCGAAATACCTACGAAATTCTTTATATCCCAACAACTACTTAAAGTATTATTTCAGAATGAATACTTAACAATTACTTACCAATGAAAAATGATAAACTATGGAAGTAATGGTAAAAATAACATCAACTAAAGAAATTGCTGCTTCAATGACCACCTTCATTAAATACACATAGGTCAATAGTTTTGTCTCAAGTTGTTCAGACTATTTTTGATAGCATTATCATGGCTCTGATTCAAGTCAGCATTAAAGTTTCAAAATTTTGTTTCTTATCATTACAATATTATTATTATTCTTTGTGCGTTGACGGGATCATTCCGAATTATGGTTTAATATTGGTTGATTTTATCTCATTAATATTATTCTCTGCTTTCGTTGTTGTCATTGCTGAAGTAAATTTTTCCCTTCAGACGGCTATTAAACGTGGGCCCCAACGGTGTTAAACGTGGACAACTTGGAGACATAGAATGGGTGCGCCATTACCAATCCAAAGATCAAATTGCGGCCTCTTAAAGTATCCACGACACGAACTTCCCAAACGCTATGCCTATGGTTATTGAATTTGAAACTAACTGAATAAGAAAGATAACCACATATGTTGTGTACAATCGACCTATGTACCTTTATTATTGAAATAATTGGAATTCTCTTTTCTACCCTAAGGCCAGAAAGAACGTTGATCCGTGCTCCCTGCACGAAGAGGGAGTTTACTGTTAACTTGTTCTGAGGAGTTAGGAAACATAAAAAAACACCCTATAAATATATATACGACTAATCTATTGAAAGAATACTCTATTCTGAACAATCACCAAAGAAAAAAAAACTGGTATCAGTTTATGAATCTTGGAAAAGAACTAAAGCTAACAAATGGGACTTTGCCGTTCTACCTGGGAATACACCTAGTGTTCAATATGGGACAGTCCTACCTTTTCCCGTCCTTTTCTTATTGACCTGGGAACAACACAAACGTATGCTCTGCTTTTACACTCCCGAACACCACAATTCGCGATTTAACTAAGCTAAGCCTCCGCTCGACGTTTTCCTCGAACGCCCAAGTACCACCGATTTTCCGACGTGACTCTAAACTCCAAACTCTGACCACTCTCCCTGAGACTCTTCCAATGAGCCTCCTAACCGTCACTGACTGACCTAAAACTGACTCCTCCACGAGCCCCCTAACCGTAACTCTTGACCGAAGACTTCCTCCCTGAGGAACCTTAACCGAGTACCGCTAAAACGATAACTGATTCTTAAAACCTTTTTCAAAACCCTTCTAAGCTCTGTGGTCCCCCTTCTTCGAAAATTTTCCCCTTTCTCTCGACATTTTGGACTTTGACCTACCCAATAGAAAACGCTACATCAACTATTTTCTTCCTTGGGAACCAGCGTTCCCATGGCCACTTAACACGAAAAAAACTGCACATTATCACCCTATTAATTATCGGTCCTTCAAATATGCTGAACCAAAGTATCGACCACAGAACATAAATAGATCGACTAGTGTTCGTAACTGTAAACAGTTCGACGGGTCGCACAATAACGAACCCATTTGTTTACCCCAGGATCAAGTTACACGAAATAGGTTCTATGTATGGGGCCCATCTGGCTTTTAAGCTTAAATGTTTCGAAATTCTCTTTTCTCAATTCTGCGGATAATATTTATATTCCCAGGTATTACAATTTTATATATTCGAAATCAGGAGAAAAAGAGCTAACCAAATATGAAAAATATACAAGTGTTCCATTTGAAAAAATGAAGTTGCCATCAATATGTTGTCACCCTGTATGTATTTCAGTTTCTGGACTCATATAAAAACCTCAGTTGATTTCGTGAACTTTTATACGAAACATTTTTTTTGTATCTCCTTCAATAACAAAGTTAAAGTGGGGGTCAATTACAGTGAAACCCGATACATACAACATTCATCATGAATTGTTAGATTCATTCGATAACTTAATGTTCTCCTCCCCTCTTCTTTGGGGGAAGTAAAGTAAATACCCCCCTAGTCGCCCGTAGATACGCCACTGCTTGGAATTCACTTGAAGTAAAAATTTTACCTGAAATTCTTTGGAAGATGTACATTATAATCCAAATGTAAAATTGGAAGGATTTACATTGAGATTTTGACTTTCGAAGGACTGATTTAATTCATATAAGGAGGCCAATTGCAATGATTATCACAGAAAAGCAAAAAGAATTCTCAGAACGGGTGACATCCACAACTCTGATGAAAAAGAATACTGTAATCTCGTTTTATCATTGCATATAGAATTCTAAGATACCGATATAACACATTACGTCATGGTTATTTCGCGGGAAATGCAAGAAAACAAACTTTAAAATTAGTTTTTGGAAAAACCCTTTCAAATTTGACTGAATTTCTTTCGATTCTGCACTTTCATTAGTAAGGAATTTCACTTGGTTTTTTGTACCTGTTGAAGCTACAGTATTAAAATTAATAAGAAAGGAATAAAATATTACAGAAAATTCATCATGCAATAGTATACCCAAAGTCTCAAAAAGATTACTGGAGGAGATAGATAGGTATTGAAATAATATAAAAATACTCGTACCGCAATGATCGCAATGAAGAATTGTACAAAGCTGGTAACTGACTCCAGGTAAAGATATTTCTCAGAAAGGTCATTCCGAAACTCGAAATTTTATTTCAAAACCCTCCCCTTGCCTCTCTGTGGTTTGAAAGTTATTGGTGGTATGCTTTTGAAAATTGCAGCTTTATCGTTGTTTCAGGCAGATATTTAATACTATCGTGTGTATTTGTGTGATGTTTCCTTGATTTCCTCAGTGTACTAAACGTGTCAAAGAAATAAAATTAGGTACTCTTGGAAATACAAGCAACTTTGAATTTGGGAATATTTTGTGTTTCTGGAGAGCTTATCAAACTGAATATGGACACTCTTCGTATTTATGGTAGAAAAATTTTGCCTCCGTACGTACATTTAATTTTAATTGCCATATATTTACGATAAATCGATATCGTCTTCTAAGTTCAATAATAAAATCAAATTACCTACCCACTAAATAATATAGAGTGTTTCTAGAGTGATCAAATATTCTTTTGTTATGAGAATACACTGTCCTTTTATAGCTAGAATTTCCTACAGTGACTTTATACATATAAAGTGACTGTAGAATTTCCTTTCCCGTTTTCTATGTTACAAACTTACAACTGAAAACTTAATACTGAAAAAATTCATATTTTTAGAAATTGCTAGTGCGTTAAAATTTAATTACTTAATAATTGAAAATTGAATTGCATAATAATATGAAACCACTTTCAGAACAATGAATTTTTAATCGCCATGTATGACGCATTCAATTAAATTCAAATAATTCAAACGAACGAATAAATTCACAACTTGGTTTCTTTATGTTGGCCAACCATTAATTCATTTTTATGTTGGTATAAGAATATTTACGAATCGTACTTTTGATCGAAATTATATTATTACCACAATAAAGAAAAAATAGTGGAAACTAAAATGCTATATTAATTTCCATTTTTCATTATTGTCAAGAATTATCGAAAATGTGACAATTCAGATTATCAGCTGAGTTACAGCATTTTCTTTGTTTGAAAATGGCGCTTCTGTGACATAGAATCAAAACAAAAATAAAGAATCAGCTGATAGCATTCTCATTTATTCAGTAATTTAATAGAATTTATTAATTTCATGACTGTCGGGGTTCACCTTTGGCTCCAAAAAAATCAATTGTACAATAATTACTCATGAATACTTTTTGTCAGTGAGAAAATAAATTAATTTACGTGATGGTTTAGTTTTGTTATGGCTGCCAGCAGTTCTGACGAAAGTGGCACTACACCAAGAGATTTTCATCTATCATCATCTTTAGACAGTGAAAGCCGACTAGATTTTCAGAAATATAAGTGTCCATTATGTCTCAAAGCCAGAAAAAACTTATACTGCAAAAAATGTATCGCAGAAGGTGATATTTACAGTTCTAAAAAGGAATCAAGTGATAGAAGGTATTTATGTGGTAAGATATAACTTGATTATTTCATTAATTCCTACAATAATTTTCAGTTATAAAGAACGTCAAATAGAATTCAAGGAATTGTGTTTGAGAGAAGATAGCAGACAAAATGCCTTTAATGAATTATCAGAAAATATCGTGAAAGAAGATGATTTGGTATATTGTTATACACTCAAATTTTTTTCTTCAATAAATTGTTTGATTTTTAGCAAACTGAATTACGCACTTACAGAGAGAGGGTTAAATCCCTGGAAGTCATTGTGGAGGAGAAACGAGAAATGATAGAATGTTATAAGAAGGAACTGTCCAATTTACTTATTAATAACAAAAAGAAAATAGAGTTCCAGGAAAAATGTGACACAAAAATACAAGAAATTGAAGAATATGTTGAAAATGAAGAGGGGAAACTTATTTATACAGATCATGATCTGCAGTCTATGAAAGCTGAGGTTAAAAAGATTATTAGAACACGAACACGGGAGCTCTCTCAATATATATTTCCCATATTTAAAACTCAACTTAAAGTGTGAGTATATGAATTTCAAGAGTGTCATATTTATTTAATTGTTTTTTCAAGATCTCTTGATTTTATATAAACCACCAAATTTGAAAATGTGCTTCAAGATGTTTTTGAACAAGTTTTTATGATACTTTTTAAAAGACTGCAAATACTAAAACGTGTGTAAAGTTGCATTTGAGACACAGTTTTCTTTGGGGACGACCTCACTTTTCAAAACAGTTTCATTTTATAAAAAATATATTGTACCAAAATTGTTATTAACAACTGATACATAAGCTATTACAAAAAAATAGGGTTGAAATCTTTATGAAAAGGTCAATTGGAATATTCCAACAACCTCGTAATAGTGAAAGGCTTATGATTTTTACCATTGATGTTCTCATGAAACTGAGTCTCTGATACAGACATTAGTGCTTAATACTATACTATATAAATATAATACCAATGAAATATATTAACTTATCTGCTAGTCAATCCATTTATTTTCCAAATATTCGTTAATATTTATCAGCGAATAATACTATTCAATTTATGTTATTTAATTATTTTGGAATTTGCCATGATATTTCATCTGTTATGATTGAATGATAGTTTTCATATTATGTTATAAAGATTAATAGTTATTTATTATACAAGGGAAAAAAGTATGTGATTTTAGCTGG
>JACDNR010000856.1:0-46004 GCA_013421045.1 Propylea japonica | reverse complement strand
TGCCCCCTATTTTCTTCCAATTCTATGATCAGAAACCCAAAATAAAGAGCCCTTTTTGTTCTTGCTTTCTTCATTGAGTTGTCTTTGGCACACCTATGTTAGCTTTGAATCCACGACATAGGAGTTCAGTTCAGCTTTATAGCAGCTTGACTATTAGAATGGATCACCCTCCATAGTTACATTCCAGATTCTATCTACATATCTTTCGATTGCAAGTAGTATTCTGCATGAATTTACTCGAACAGGAACCGAACGATAGTGTACACATGGTTCTTGGCAAGTTTACTCAAACGCCGGCCCTTATTGTGGTTTCAGAATGATCTGTATTCCATTTGACGGTATTCACTTCAAAGCTTGGGTACGGTATTGCATTTTCAATTCTTTTTCTTCTCATGCCATCCAGTTTTTTTTTCTGATAACATAGCTAAGAAGGATGAGATATTTACCTATTTATGCAATTTGCATTGAGTATGACTGAGTGCGTTTTCTTATTTATTTATAATTCTAAAAGACATTCGGCCTCCCATAGGGTGATAATGGTTGACTCCTCTTCAATAAAGGCACTTTGATATGTCACTCATTCTCATCCTAAGTACCACACATACCCCATACCCATTATCTCATTAGGATCTCACACGTCAAGAGAAAAGTCCAGCTCGTCACCAATCGACTCCATAAATAACAAATCCCCATTATCAAAGCCACACACCTCGATTATAATAACGATGCGTCAAAGATAAAACCGCTAAACTCTGATCTCGATCGACGTTAAAAGTGTGTGAATAAATCAGATCCAAACCGAACAATAGTGACTAGAAGTGAACGCGCCGAACGGAACACACGTCATTTGACAGCTGATTGTCACTTCGGGTGTCACACCGGGTCGACTAGATGTGATGCGATATCACGAATTGGCAATTGTGACGTCGCACAACGGTTGATAATTGTCCATTTCCTGAGGTTTCTTCTCGTTCGATTCGAGATTGACTGAGTGAGATGTAGATGGATCTTATTGGTTGACATGAGATGCGATACGTATTCGGAGGTGTGAAATGCATGGATTGTTTGAGCCGGCTCGAAGGACCATGTAGAATATCTGAATATGTTCGATTTGGCTTGAACGACCATGAAAAAAGATACACGGGACTTATTTAGCTGTTTGCAAAACATGCTGAAAAAATGGATAAAAGTGAAAACTTTTCGCGTAATAGCGTTGGATCCATACCTGCACTAATGCTTTGATCACCAGAACTCTCGACTAGTGAAGCACTGAGCTATACAATAGTGATTGTGTGTTGATGATTTGACGTTAACCAATGTGGTCATCCCTGTATCCTTCAAGCAATTCTCAAGTACCATTTGAAACTGGGATTGCTTACGAGCATAGTTTGACTCAACATATGTGGAATTCAACAAAAGTAGTTCCTAATTCAAGAGTATTCTGTAAATTAGTTCACATCTTAAGGTCAACTGAATAGTCGGGTGCTTATCGAATTTCATTAGACTATACTCGTTTCGTTGTGAACTTTAAGCCCGGAAAACATGTTATGATTTGAAATTATATTAAATTGTTCAAGACTATTGTACTTTTTCAACTATTTTGAGGCAGAACCCCAATCAATTCCTTGATATCGGTTGTGTATTAACCATAACTACGATGTCACTCTGGAGCTCATAATTATCCAGTAAGATGGTTTTGTAGACAATTCATTAAAAACATCTGAGGTTCTGCGAGATGTTCACTGGGAAAAAATACACTGTTTCGAAAGCCTCTGCTGTTTCAGAAGTTTTTTCAGAATTTTGGGAGAATTTCAAGAAATAGTATATTGCAACGAGTGTATAATGATAGCTTTCATTCACGAGATGAAGTTGAGGCTAGGAGCTGTAGGCGAGTGGCCTAAATAACCATGCGAATAACAGCTACTATACACGAGTATCATACTAATTCTATTGAGTTTTATTATGGCTGTGCATACAGGCGTATACAATACAATAGTCGTGGATAAAAGTATTCAATATATATGTCTGAAGTTGAACAACAGGGGTGATATTTATAACACTTATTACTTTTTATGTCTTTCTATTGTTTTTTTTCCTGAAATAAAATTTCAAGATGATCAACAAATAGGTGAAAGGAATACATTGTTTCACTGAAGGGAGGGGTTTTTATATCGATATTTTTCAATTTTTCAGTCTGCTTTCACTTGTGTGGGAAAATCATAAAATTCTTTTGAATTGTTTTTAGGTAGGTGTGTGTTCAATAAAATTTTGACCGTTTGTTTTTCTAGGTTTGAAAATATTCGAAAAAGGGCCATTTTGAAACATTATAAATCGAGAATTATTTTAACCACTTGTTGCATTACCGAATCCAACTGGGATATTTGGACCTCAAACCAAGATTGAGAATTCCAAGCCAATAGCTTTTTTAGTTCGAAAGTTAAAATGTTTTTGGCTGACTCGACAGTATTGGACGCTTCCTAGTTGAGTCCATTCCAGTCGTTTGACTATCAGCCCAAATTTTGAAACCCATAAACATTCGGACAATTTGAAATGAGTTGTTTCCCTAGAATCAAGTATACAAAAATTTAAGAAAGCCTGACCAGGTGCTCCCGAGTGCTGCTTCATTGGTGGAGCAATGAGGCTCACCTCAAAGTTTTGTATAAAGGATATAAGATTGATACAAATAAATAAATGTAAATCTCAGCACGACAGGCATTATATTCTGGAAATTATTCAAAAACTTTCGTTTGTCTGAGATATTCAAGAAAATAAACGGCATTCGGAATCCGAACTCACCCTGAAAATCTCAAGTCTCTAGGACCATCCCCTCGAAAGTTATCGTGCTCACAGCCCGACGGCCCCACGGACAGAATTTAATTTGACCACGAATTGTCATAAGAAAGTAGAACCTTATCGTTGAGACCATTTTCAGCTTGAAAGTCGAAAATAACAACATTTGGGCAACACTAAATAGCAATCGTTTAAGTAGAACGAGCTCTCAAAAAGGCTCATTCTTCCAACATTAACCCACATCATCATGACTAATCAATTAACTGAAGCTGAACATACACACGACAATTATTTTCGGCCGACTTCCAAGTGGGATTACATTTGTAACGTGAAGAGAAAACCTGAAGCCCACGCATTATCCGACCTAAATCGTTATTTCTACTCCAGTTCAATATATTGTGTACCTTCTAAATAAATACCCATAACCCCCTCCTCACGCGTTCCAAACGTTTCAGCCAATTTCGCACGATTCAGCATTTCCAATAGGCCCGAGTTCTTGTTGTTTTCTAATTAAAATAGGGGGGCCCCTCACCCTTTGAGCCCCCTCTAATCGGCTAATCCCCGTTTTTTCGAATGCAAGGATTTGTTCGCGATCGAGCAGTAAAGGAACCCTCGAATAAAGTTAAATTGGTCGAAATCCTTATATGTTTTTGATTGGGGTTGCGAGATTAAGAATGTGGAAGGTAGGATGATGCAGCACAGTCATCAGCGGTAGAGGAATTGGTTAATGAGCTGAAGGTGGAATGATTATTTTCAGATTTAATTTATGATTTTTTTCGTGACTTGAAAGTGGATTTGTTCGCTCTTCTGAAAGATACCTATCAAGTAACTAGCATTTTGAATTTGAATTTGGGATAAATTTCTTGATTTCTGGAATATCTCAAGTTTTTTCATAAGATCAATGAAATATCAATAATTCTCGTAGCCTCATCAAATATAACCACCTACGTAGATGAAATAGTTATTCAATCAACTAGTTTATTAAAGACAGCTACGAATGGTCAAGATATTGAACGCGCAGCGAACGCGTTAATAGTTGCTACCCTCAGTCGCTAAATTAATAACCGAGTTGATTACAAGATTTTTCCGACGATCTCAATACGAATTGTGTATAAATTCTTGATTGAATACATTCTCATAAAAATGGGTCATTAGTGTTCAATTTCGTACACATTGAAATCATCCTTTATTATGAAGTCAGAGAAAAACGGCATTAAATGTGATACGATATAAGTTTTGTAGAATAGAACATTCTGAATACAAGCATTGTAGGAAGATTAATACCATGAATCTGAAGGGAAATCAGTAATTTTTTTCAGTAATTTTTTCGATAAAAAATCATCAATTTCAGGCAATTTTGAAATTGTATATTGAAAAACAAAACAAAAGAAACGAAAAATCCCAGAAAGTCATATTTGATACTCGTAAATTTTACCTTTGTGTGTCAGAAATGATCATGATGTGCTGATTCACAATGGACGTAACCATAACGAACACGTAAACGTACTTTGTCCGTGAACGTAATGGTGTTCAGAATGGACTTTGGGCGCAGTAGGCAAATTATAGACGTTTTTGTAGAGTAGGAAGATGCTTCTGTACTTTATAATAAGTGTTCTATGAATTTTTGACAATTGATTATTGTGAAATGTTGTCATTAATTAAAATGTATGAAGTATTAAGTTTGTTTTTTTGAGACGATGTTTGAAAAAAAAAGAAAAGAAATTGAAGAGCAAAATTCTAAAAGAAGAAAAAAACGACGTCGGTGGGTGAACAAATTTCTATAAGGCTCTGAAAAGGGGAGTATACGAGACAGCCATGCTGGGTCCAACCACAGACTCAAAAATTACAGAACAATTCGAATGAAATGAAATCTGTAATCGAATAATGCTTATGCTTACCTGTCTAGTCTCCAACTTTATTGTTTTGAATAAAAAAATCAATACTTCTATTAACTATTCTTCAAAAAAAGCACGCAAACTAACAATAGAGCACAATAACTGAGAATTGACATTACCATCTGTAATTTTCGAGTCTATGGTTGGACCCAGTCAGCCTGTCTGGCATACCTATCTTTCTAGTGCTCTAATTCTATAATTAAACGTTAGAATTACGGACTACCATAAGCTCAACGTTAAACGTCAAAATACAGAGCCTTCTGTGAACAGTTCCATATGATTTGCATTGGTTCAACTTTGCGTTTTTGTTTACGTTCGGGAGTTTATGGTTACGTCCATTGTGAATCCAGCATTACATTTAAACTTTTCTGAAATTCTCTGCAATATTCTCTAATATACAACCATTTAAGAAATTATCGTTTACACCTCACACAATACTATAATTAAAATATAGGTGAGTAGAAACTGAAATCAATGGGAAAAATTAACTCAAGCCAATAAATTTTTAATTGAGAAATTTAAATCGAAGAATAATCATCAAAATTTCGACCATGTGTCAAATGAAATGAAGTTGTGAACAACTTGTACAATCTTCCTTGGAATTCGTCCTTCTTAAAGTAGAAATCCAGTATAATGAAGCATAGATTAACAAGCTCATCTTCGATGATCAAAGAATGAGTCTTTATTTATCTTAAACAATACCGCTTTTTCCAGGCCCTTATCCTTGGCTATCGTAAAATCAAAATGTGTCAAATTATAATATAACCTTCAACATTTTTACTATAATATCTTTCATTGCCAATAGTTTCCATAATTCTCTGTTGAAATTTGTTTCTTTTTCAAATTAGAAATCCAGAATAATGAAGCATGGATTGTATTAAATCATATTGATGTCCTTTCTTGCAACTGACCGATAGGCAACAAAGCATCGATTAACTAGCTCATCTTCGATGATCAAAGAATGAGTCTCCAAATCTCGACAAATCAATAACTCATCTCTGTATGCCGCAACAAAAAAAAATAGCAAATCTCCAAGACCACACATACTGATCTTGAACAATACCGCTTTTCCCGGCCTTATCCTTGGATATCGTCCTCAGCAGGAAGCAGCACGCACTCATTAGCCACGTCAAACTATAAGTACTGGAAACAAATGATATATGCCTATACTGTGTGTCTTCGATATATAGCCATATATTATTGCGATGGAACCGCGACTTGGGTATTTTTAATGACATCCATTGGAACAAGTTCCTGTAATGCTCATTGTTAGATATTTAGTGCATATTTGTCTTGTTATGGTTATAGGCGGACGGTCGTGTTGGAATGAGTGAAGATTGGTTGTTAGATTAGGTAGATTAGAGATGGTCTATATTTTACTACATGTGGTAATGAATTTTTGTTTCGTCTCTTATTGAAAATACATATGGAATTCTTTATTGTTCATGTTGAAGACTTCAAACAAAATTATGCCTGTGTAAATGGTTTCGTTCTTCACTGAGAATTAGCTGATGTCAGAAATAGAAGGCAATGCCTTTTTTTCTCATTCTTGTTGTAGGTAATAATCAAGGGGTTTCAGTAGTTATTCCATAATTGCAAACATTGAAGAAATTGAATTAGATATAGAATATTTTCGAAAGATAATAACATGGTATCTGTATTGATATGAAAAAATAATGATGCAAACAATAGAAGATGAAATTGAATTTGAATAAATCACTCATAACTATTTTTGCAACTGTACCTGTTATTCTGAGAAATAACGAAAAAAATATTTTACAAGAGAAGGTGAAGACTTGGATGAACTTAAAATCAGGCAATAAAAGCCATGAGTCTAAATCATTCATACATCAGTGAAGAAAGGTATGTCGTTTCATTATTGTTTATTATAATATGCCCATTCATTAAAATTCTGAATAAAGATAAGGAGTAGTGAACATATTTACTGTTGAGCAATTCAAAAGAAAAAAAATATCAGGTTACGCCAAGATGTCAAATTAGACAGAAAATGTTGTGTTATTGGGCACTACTCGACATCATGGATTCTTCATCATGTCGCAAAAATATTTGCAAAAAAAATAAACAAAAATTAATGCTAAAATAAAAATGGTTGTGTTTGGTACGTCTCTCTAACGTTCTTCAACGCACAGATACGCTTTCTCGGACTGCACGTCGAACGCCCTGACCAACGGTCAGGAGGAAATTTAAATCAAAATGTTTGACAATTGTAGATCAAACCTTGAGCTTTCTTAAAAATCGATTTGTCTAATTAAATGAGTGTGATGATACTTTCGGATTTAAGCAACATATTCAAATCAAGTGACAGCGATCTTTTGCAACGTTATTCTGTTCTTGAAGACCGACTGACAGATCAGTATAATAAGAATATAGACTCCAAAGATTTGTTTAATGAAATTAATGCTTCAAAGTTGTTCTCATTAACTGATGATACTAACCCATTAAGAATTTTACAATATATATTTGAAAACAATTTAATCTCAACCCTTCCAAACCTAAGCATTTCATTAAGAATTCTTCTGACTGCGTATATCTGTAGCTTCTGGCGGGCGATCTTTCTCAAAGTTAAAAATCATTAAAAATATTTAAGTTCGACAATGCTTCAAGAAAGATTGTCTGGACTAGCAATATTAGCCATTGGACAAGAAATTCTTGATGGTATTAATTTTAGCGATGTATTTTATGGGTTTGCAACAGCCAGTCTAGGAAATATCGCTACTATAATACCTATTTTTTATTGTTCCACTGTACCTAGCTTTCATTTTTGATTTTATGGGGAAGTAAACTGGTACTTGCATATTTTAAAATACCTAAGTAGAGGAAAAAACTGGTACCTTTATATAAATAAATATATGTATTCATGAGCCAATATTTTTCTGTTTTTCGTTCCTAAAAACATGTGATTTTGGTTTTGGGTTATTTATAGTATTTATCAGCAGAGTGTCTATACCCTACTAGTCGTAGAAATACTTCAAAGAATTAATTTCGAGTTATTTATTTCGTTATGATTTCATATGAATAATAAATAAAAAAATCCAAAATGCCTTAAGGGCGCCAAAATTCTTTTTTTCACACAGGTGCCAGTAGCCGTTACGGGGGCCCTGATTATCCACTTAAGATACGACTTTGTTTTGTCACAAATGACAAATATCAAACCTCAAAATACAAAGCGAAAACTGCCTCTCATCCTCGGGTATGTCCACCAATCCCTCAAAAGTTGCACATATCGATCATTTCGCTCTGAAACACCCGTTTATATCAAGGAGATATCCCGTTGTTTATTGAATCGGGCTTATATTTTCTGAGAAATGCAAATTCCAGAGGAGTAGGTGTACATTGGGAAACACTGTAGGAGCATGAAGTTTGCATATTATTACCCATGTCTGAATATTAATGCCAATTAGGGGATTGTGACCATATCTCTGACGTGTAATCTAATATAAAGAGGGATCTGTCACGTACTTAATCAGTACGTGTTTCTTCGACGTTCATATGAACATGTCCGATGTCTACGTGGACGAGTACTGTTGGATTATGGTGAAGGTCCTTTCTCTGGACTCGGAAAATGCTGCTGCTTCATTTATAGCGACTTTTATGCGGCATTTATACGCGTTTCAGTTTTTGCACGCTTCTTCCTAAAGGAGCATTTTTGCTATAGATTTGGTCTGATATCTGAGAGTTTAAAATTTTAAGCCTACGGTCGAATGTTAACATTATAATTTCTGAGAGGATTTGCACAGTTGGTTTATGATTTGCAGAATTCACGAACGAATTGTATGAAATCATTACTCTCAGTTTACTACAGAACTTTCCTAACACCAAATGTCTCTTCTTTCGAATTTTGAGCCGAAAATTGTCTCAGACGACTCCCTGATGACGAATTAGTGGTCAAATTCAATTCTGTCTGTGGGGGATGTCCGGCCGTCCGTTAGCACAATAACTTTGTAAGGGTAGGTTCGGTTCCTGAATGCCGCAGTTGAGTTCTTCAGCCAACAAAATTGTACAGGTGTTCCATAAATAAAGCCATTCAGAATGTTTGTTCCTTAATATCCCAGACAGAACAAAACTTCATGAGGAGCCTCGTGCTTTTGTGGCCATAGTGTTAATTAACAGAATGGTAAAAAAATCAATCGGAATATTGAAAATAAAAATTCTTTATTTGCCTGATTTGAACCATATAGATATTTAGTGTGAGGACTTCCGAAAACAAAAGTTTATATTGTTGAAATTAGAAGTAAAGAACTCTTAGTTGAAAGGATTTTCGAGGAAAGTATTATCTTGAAGCAAAATCCATCCCTTAGGTCTATTGGAAATTAATAAAAATTTCACGAATATGTATTCAAAAAAGAGAGAATCAAATCGATGTAAATGTAATTTTGTGTAAATCCTTAGTTTGTTTTTGAATGTTTATTCTGCATTAGTTGTTATAAATTCTTTTGTTTACGTAGGAACGTATAGAAATTTTTCAGGATTAAATGATTTTACAAATCAGAATATGAGGGATCAAAAACGAATTTCGTCAATTTCCAATTTGGAAAACCTACTTTAGGACTCAGGAGAAATCATTGGACGATACATCTTTATACCCAGTTCAGAATATCTCCACTGCCTAGTAGCGAAATTACGATATTGTTTTCTCTAAAAATTTTTCGGCCAAAACTGGACGTGTGCCAAAAAAAATAAAACCGCTTCAGTAATATAAACTTATGATAGAATCTGAAGCAGGTAGGGAATTTCGAAAACGGAATGTACAGGGCGTTTTTTCAACCTGCAAACTCTATCTGAACTTATTATAGTACTCAACCTGAAGTACACAATCACACACTGTTTTCATCGAGATTGATCAAGACATACCAAGGTTATGAATAAAACAAAAATAGGGCAAATCGGATAAATCTCCCTGTAGACTGTCAATAAACTAGTGTAAACTTCCCCTGAAATCTGACGGTTTCCTCCGGAATCACCCTTTAAAAGGAAGAAAATAAGCTATAAAGCGGTGTTCAAAGGATATGTACTCACCTCTTATGAGGGTTTTCTATTCACGATAGAAAAAGTTAAATTAGCTATAATTTGGAGGTACAAAATTATTTGACGAGAGTAAAGAAATTATATATTCACTGCTAGGTGGTTAATATCGAAAAGAAGTCCGTTCAATCAATAAACATGCGCATAAACCGAACATAAGTAACACCAGTCATTATAAAGGAAACATATACAGGCAGACACAAATAACATGTAGAACGCTACAGTACACTACGAACTAGCTGAGAACTCAATAGTTAGATGATAGCGGTTCCACGCTGATTCAATACACGCTAATAAACAAAATATAATATTTAAATATTTCGCGAAATAATATATTTTTTTTATATAGTGTTGAATTGAGAGCTCACAAATTACAATACATGGAACGAAAAAGTCCCTAGCTGAGTTTAATGCAAAACGGGGTAACATACTAGTCTGCGTCTGATACCAGAGCTCAGGAAAAACCTCAGTAGAAAAATCCTGTCTCGCCATTTTACAACATACATACAAAATACTAAGTTCTTGCTCTCATGCCAGGAAGGTGTTTTAAACCAGGTCTGGCCTTCCAAGTGATGATTTTTCGAATCTTTTGTTCTTCTAAGACCGCTACAGGACCCTACTGAAGAGTATTTCATTCTAAATATCGAATTCACTTTCGTAATTATAAGAAAAATCGTGTGACAAACTTATGTCAAAATAATAAAAATAATGGAGTCCATACTTGCAATCCACTTAGTGCAATTTCCGATCCTTGTATTCTAGAGTTTACTTACCCTATACTTGTAGGTTTTTTCTGCACAAACCACATGCATACCTTCAAGCAAATCAGAGTCAAACACCTCCACATGCAAAACGAAAACATGATCCACGTCATAGTCGGACAAAACGTCCTTCGTTAAGCCACGAACACTCCAACCCTTATCGCTCGAACACAGTCGTTCGAGCCCCATTAAGTATGTTGCACTTGATACGAATCTGACCCAAGGGTTGCATGCGAGAAGCAGCGGGACCAAGGGGGTGAAAAACATGGCCCATACATATTTAGCATATGTTCTCATACTCAGCGGCCGTCTGGAACGTTGAACCTCGATTTTCAGACATTTACGTGTGGTATTCAGAGTAATTCATTTCGGCAGAGATTTATTTCGAGTTATTAACATAAACATAACGTGACCTGGCTTCTTACAACAATTTTCTGCATATAAACGGCTTGTTGATAATGTCTGAAAACGTGAAGGTGGAGGTTGACGATTTTTTGGCTGCGTGACACAGGGGTATTCTAGGCGATGTCTAGAATTGGAAAGGTCATAGATGTATGGGTGGAGTGGATAGTGGCATACACGAAACCATCACATATCGGTACATCCTTCTTGGTTTAGTAAAAAATCCAGTGGCGGATGGCTCGGGAGGCGGAGGAGGCCAGGCCTCCCCTAATGTCACTTCATTTATTCAATTTTAAATTCAAGTTCGAATAAAATAACCATATTTCTATATCTGTATTATTCCCATCACATCATCATTCTATCTACTATCCAAACCTCAAAGTAATAAGCATTCAGTTAACCCTGCCTTCCCTCATGAAGATGGTGCAAGTTAGAACTTTTTCAATGTTCTCTGGAGCCCAACCTCAAAATGAAGGAAGATAGTGTATTAGGTTATACCTGTACAATTTGAGAACGTTGGCTAAATATGAAGAATACTTAGAATCTTTCATTGGCTGATTTCGAGAATGATCAAGTTCTCAAGCAATTAAAACTTACTGAGTTCAGAAGAGATGGTGTATTTTCAAAATGGACTATCGTGATCTTGATAGTGTGTTTTTCATATTTCACTGAGGGTACTGAAATTTCGTCAATCTTTTTCTGGTTTTCGGAAAATTCAGTTTGGATATTTCGCCACTTTAATTAAATATAACAGATAAGCATATACTTCACATGCTTGTATTCGATACTACAAGTGATTGCTGATATTCCATATTTTTCTGTAGACTCTTTAAAGACCTGCAGAACATCCCTTTTCAAAGAGTCGTTCATCCAACGAACATCGAGGCTCTGGAACACATTGCCTAAGGAGGTGTTCCCCGAGGCATGTAAGCTGCAGAAATTCAAAAAGAACACCCATTCCTACTTTCTTTCCCTTGGTTCTCACGATGTTCCCTGAACATTACAGGATATCTCCTTTCTTATGAACCTGAACATAAAAAAAGACGGCACAAAGACAGGAATAAGAAGATTCCTGAGCTATATGGAAGCAAAAGCATTTGGTTTCAATCAAGTGAATTTTTCAGAGATTTCATAATCATCTCATTTTTTCTGAGACCGAAGTTCACCAGATACAAAACTACCATAGGACCATGATACAAACATGTAAACCAAACCACTGAAAATCTTACAAAATCCTAATTGAAACCTTCCAGAGAGCACCGCGGTTGTCTTTTTTTTCTCCATTTCTAATTGAATCACACTCTGTTGCCAGTTCTGCACCAGGTAATTACTCCTTCATTACCAATGGAGGAATACACTCTAATACACGTCCAAGTGGCTGGGCAGCACATATTAGATCAATAAAATATATGTTTTCGCAAACTGGACCGTCTCTGCTAGGTAACATCCTTGTTTATGTAACTCTAGTTGTCCAATGAAGTGTAGTTCGGGGAGTTAGCTCACAGAGGGAGTTTTGGTCACTTCACTATTTGCTTCTTCTTTTTTATTATATATATATATATATATATTATATCTTCGTCTACACTATTTAGCAACATTTGACTTTCTTAATTCGCGCGCAATGAATTCGTAGTAAAATTCAAATTGAATGTATGACTGGGCACATCTAAACCAAAGCTCCCTCTGTGAGCTAACTCCCCGAACTACACTTCATTGGACAACTAGAGTTACATAAACAAGGGTAACATGACATGATTTAAGAGCGAAATATCTGAGGTAGGTAATCAACTTCGAGAAACGGAAAATATTCCTGGGATAAACTTAACTATTGTATGACTCAGCATAAAATACTTCAATTGTCGTTGCAGAAAAGATATCATTGTGCCAATGGACCACAATCTAATATAGGTAGTTTGAATTCTCATATTGAAATAGATAAAAACTTGTATGAAGGCAATTGCATTTAGGTCATCACTCTCCGGCAAAATGAAAACATTTTATTGAAACCTCTTTGTCTAGTAATTTATTTTTTTTAGATCATGTCTGTTGAAATTTCAGGTAACGCTACCATTGGCACAAAATCCTTCAAGAACACCAAGTGGTTCTTTTTATTTGACTTCAATCATTTCAATTAACTAACATTTCTAAAACAGGTCCAGATGGACTCAAATTTTATTACAAGCAACACAAAAAAATTGTGGTTGCATCATAAAAATGTTATATTGGTCACTATAAAATTGAGAGTTTTTTGTTGGATCCGAAGCCATACTATTAAATCACTCCTTGAATTCAATAGTACAACAACCATTGTTTGACAATTATTCCACATTCTTAATTCGTTCTGGACAATATGATATTGGAAATTAATACAACCTCATTGTACCTTCACAATCAAATGAGTTTTCGAAGATTTCATTATGATCTATTTTTCTAGACCCGAATTCACCAAGAACAAAATCTAACCTAGAAGCCTTCTCTATATACCACGAGAGAAATATCCAAACCAAACTACTGAAAATCCTTGATTGAGACCTTCCAGAGAGCACCGCGGTTGTCTTCTTTTTCTCCATTTCTAATTGAATCACACTCAGAGTTCTGCACCAGGTAATTACTCCTTCATTACCATGGGGGTATACACTCTGATACGTACACGTCCAAGTGGCTGACCAGGTCGGCATTTTCTGAAATTATACGGTCATGTATGATTATTATTGCAGAATAGCTGACAGATACCGGCTCATTCCTATTATAAGCATTCCCGTTTGCTGACGCTTTCAGTCATCATTTTTTCAATGGAGAGTATGTGGTGCAGAACTATGCGTATGATTTGCGATCTCTTGACTTGAAAGGACTCGCTGGAGCCGTGGAGTATGGAGTGAGCACAGCGGAAAGTCTATGGTTGATATTAGAGAGTTACTGAAACCCAAATAGAGGTCCCACTTCTATTAAGGATCCTGTAATAATAAATCCCTCAACGTTGGTCTGACGTTTGAGCTGTCGGAACGCCTTACTTCTTGCCAACTTCATTGAGGCAATTCCTTTATTTTGACACTGGTATGACACTTCATGTGTTGCCGAAGATACTTCATTGAAATATCGGAAAATAGAATTATTGAACCAAAAATAGTAATTTACGTAACAAGTCCGGAAAATAGGGTTTTTTTGGACGAATAGACAAAATTCTAGGACGAGCGCAAGCGAGTCCTAGAAGTCTATGAGTCCAAAAAAACCATTTTCGGGCGTGTTGCGTACAATATTTTTTCGGCAACCGTCTAGAATAACAAATCAATGAGACGACACATTTCTTTTTTATATATTTTAATTCTTATTCAAATTAAACAGAACAGAAAATATCACATATTAACATATTAGTCCGGGAAGTACGTACTTCCCGGACTAGGCCGGGAAAGGCTTCTTTCTCAAAGAAAAAGCGTCCGGAAAGTGGGTACTTCCCGGACGGTTGCCGAAAAATGAATTTATTTTTCACTTGTACATTATATGTTCATTTTACCTTAGAAACGGTTGCTATAAATACACTCATTATGCCCGTGGGCATTTTAGCGGGCATTATGGATCATAACGCCCGCTCTGAACCACCTTGACAGATGATTTTTAGTAATAAACGTTATAAAAGGATTGAAAAAGGATATTCATACCTTGTTTCATTTGAATCTGGCCTATTTCGTTCACAATGAACAAATATTCTCAAGCACTTCCCACACGTAAACACACATGACACAGATCTGACAGTTCTCATTAATTTTCCGATTAGAATGACATCGAAAATGATGCAATTTAAGAAATGTCAGAAATTCAACATTTTCTTTTGGTTTTTTTCGATATCTTGATATATTCGTGAAAAATAAAATCTTGTATGCACCACGAGCGTTATTAGATCCTAACTGCGAGTCCAATAAACTATTTTCGAGCTTATTGCGTACAATATGCAAACTTAGTTAGCCGTGTTAGTTCGTTGCTCTACTACTAACGAATTTCAAATTGATCATTGCACCAAAAAAAAAGTAGTACCTGACCAGGGTACATACTTAGGTAGTACCTGACATAAAATAACCCAAGAAGATGAGAGAACTGTCAAAATACGGGATCTTTTATTTAAGTATGATCGTCCGTTATTTAAGTTAAGTAAAGAACTGTATTCCATGAAAGCCTCCTTAAAATCTCTTTTTGATGGGTATGAGCAGATGTCAAAATAAAGGAAACTTTATTTGCTTTTCGATAACTCTCTATAATCTGAAATCTTGAATTAAAGGCGCTCTACAAACCCACATCTGTAATCTAACGCACGTAGATGAGTATCTACTAATTGGAATATTTTTTTATTTATCCATCTTCTTCACTCAAAGATCTAATATTAATTTTACAGCGCATTCACTTAATTTTCTTTACTTTGTTAACTGTATTTTATTTATTATTTTTATGTCGTTTGTTATTGTCGCACCATTTCTCACTTGACACTTTCTATACAATAATGCCTGTTTTATTCATGGAAATGAGACTACTGTAACTCCTAAGGTTTTCAGGGGTGTTTTTCAACAACTCAATAATCTTAAAACTCAAGTTATTCCCTTCTGAGGGGTTTTTCCAATAAGAGGTGTTATTTTGATAATGAAAGAAAAAAGCCATTTTTCAATATGAATGATCGGGTGTTCATTTCATTAATAGTGGAAAATAACAACATGCAAATGACCACCACGACCACGCTTACAGGACCATATCCTTTCAATGAAATTTTCCATAACCAAATCGCAAAGTGGATGCCCTATGTCCTCGATAGCCTCACGAATTCCATCTTGAGGTCTTCAATCGACGCTGGGCCATTGGCGTAGACCTTCTCTTTCACGTGGCCCCAAAAGAAGGTGTTAAATCACAAGATCTCGGTGGCAAATTGTTATCACCTCTTCGAGAGATAACATGGTCCGGAAACTTTCAATAGTTTCGTTGCTTGTGTGGTACTTAACGCCATCTTTGTTGAAAGTAAACGGTGTCCAGATAAGTACTATCCAATTCATTGCCTAATTCCAAAGAACGACGAGGAATGGACAAATCTGGGGATTTTTCAACACTTTCGGCTACAGCAGCAATATTCTCTTCCGTTCTTGAGCGACTTGCACAGGTTTTATTCTTCTCATCACTAACTTGTCCCAACAGCTCGAATTTTTTCACCCAATTTCTTCATTGCGGTCTGACAAGGTGATTGACGACGCCCCAAAAATGTTCTAGTTCTACGAACCGTCTCTGCCAAATTTTCATAATTTTTATAGTGAATTTCACTAATTTCAATAAGTTCTTGATGCGCGTATTGTTCCATTTTTATTAATGGCGTAGTTTCTACTAGTCAAATGTCAAAAAATTACAGCTTTCAACGTGACATCTACAGAAATAGCGGGCTATTAAAAATAACACCTTTTATTGGAAAACCCTTTATGTCCACCTCAATTTTTATTCACCATGAATCAACCTCTTCATTCCAATTCATATATTATGAATAATGTATATCATACTGCTTTCTAATCCATCTTCAGCGAAATTTCGAGAGCTCTAGATTTTGGTACACCGCCAACTACATAATGTATACAATAAGTTTATAAGTAGGGACATTATCTGAAATCTTGAATTACAGGCGCGTTACAAAGCCACATCTGCGTTTTGATTTAACGCACGTAGATATGTATCTACTAATTGTTTCGACATATTGTTGAATATGCATATTTACATAATTAACTGTTAACATTTCTCACATCTACACCTCCTCATTATAATATTAATAACGTTTTTCACATAACTTACTACAAGACTAACAGATTACTGAACGAAAAAATGATGAGCTGTTTATTACAGGTGGGTATTTTATTTTGCTAGGTGTTATCCGATTGAATTTCGGTGTGGGGAAGGGTGTACAAAATGATATACATTTTGAAAATCTCAATTAAAAAAATCGTATTTTTCTAACAACTGTCGAACAAAAACATAGCCCATATTTTCAACTATAATATAAACAAGACATTTTTGACATGAACAAAATATTGTGTTTTAGTTGATGATAACGACAATGGAGAGCATAAATTCATTTTACCCCACCCGGAGCGTAAAATGACACATCACACATTTTCATCTATACTGGCTTCCAAGTCATGTGCTAGCCCATATAAACAGAATTCTAGCCGAATATCACCTTTTCTAGATATTTTGTATTGTTTTGTACAATATATGCACGCAAAATTTTCTTCCCTCTCGTCCGAAGATGAGAGCTCTTTTCCTTCATCTGGCCCCAATTTTGTGGAAATCTTTTTGTTACTTTTCTTTTTTTCTTTACAGAAATATTTATCCCTCATTTACTAGGTTTGGCTCCATCCGAATATCTTCTCTCTTCATCTAAAAAAAATTTAGAAGGTAGTAAATTTTCTTCCAGCGAGTGGGCTATGAAAACTGTGGGGGTTTGGTTTGTAGAACAAGAAAAAACTTTTTTTTGAAAGTCTAAAGACGTTACAGGTTCGTTGTAATGAAATATCCAATTAAGAGGAGAAGATGTTGAGTAATAGAATATTTTGACACCGAGAATTTCTCAATACATCATATCTAGCGATATTCTTTAAAAGGACTGTAATATTCTACAGCAGTGGGCGACGGATTAGTTGTTACCTCCCCTATCTTTCCAAGAGCCGAGTTCTGCATCTGGATCATAGATAACATGGATGGTAACAATCCGAAAAGGCAGTACTACATAGGTGGAGTTCCGGTAGAAGCTTGGTCATCTCACGTGAACTTGGGAGTTTCAATTGATAGTGATCTATTATGGAGGTCTCATATATGTATTACAGACGTAGAATAAATCCAAAAGGTCCCTCTACCTAATACAGAGGTGCTTCAACCGTTGCCACTACAAAATAGTGATATCATTATATAAAACCTATGTCCACCCATATTGGAGTAAGCTGGTCCTGTTTGGCATCCCGTGTTTTTCTCATGATGCAGAGCTATTGGAGCAAGTGCAAAGGTCAGCTACAGGATTCCATACGGTATCATAACACCTGATAACCAAACTCGACTTGCTCTAATGAAACTGGAGACATTTGCTGATCGTAGGTTGAGGGGAGAAATGATAACCACATTTAGAGCAGTGAGAGGATTTTTTGGAATATATTTATTTCATCGTTGTTACCACTGAAAAGCAACCACCTGAGGGGACATAATAATAAACTAGCTAGAGGACAGTTTTTTACAAGAAGCAGATAAAATTTCTTGAGTAAGAGAGTGTTTCACCATTGGAATATGCTACCTAACGAAGTGGTCAATGTGTCAACATGTTCAAAAAGGAAGATCAGAAGGTGTATTTTGATTCTAACGTTTTCAGTACTACATTTAATTTTCTTATTTTATTTTGAGATGTGTATATGGATCACGTTGAGCCTCAATTGTATTTTTTTGAGTTGTGTAGGGTATCCTCAACTCTCATTTTGTAAATAATAATTATAATAATAAATTGATAATCTCCGAAAATTCCTTCAAGAATATCTGGATCAAACCCATCGATCCCAGGACGTCCAGGAGTTGCCCGGACCCCGGAAACAGACCTCTGAGGCAATTATCTCCGGTGAACCCGACTTTCACATCGATTATCAGACCAATTCGAAACTAATTCGAACAACGAAAGAGCACATCCCATTAAGTTTACATGCACGCGTGAACGGATCACGATCGGTTTTTGTTTTGCCTCGCCTGTCTTTTGTCCGCCGCGCGCGATCTTCCTCGAAACACATCAACAATGTTTGTCGTAGGTGGCTCTGCCCCGGGCCAACTGCGATTCTGCCCGTCGACTGTATCCAGACCTCGTGCTAGAGGTCCGCAGATGAAGAAGATGCGGAGATCTAGACGCTTGGGCATTGTTCGGCAATATTGTTGTGCGTATAATTAAATAGGGTATTATGAGATTATCGCGCATCAGAAGATTGCCGATGATTCGTATGTTGGAACAATTGATTTTGCTGCTTTTTGAACAGTTCCGCGTTTCTGTGACGTGATATGTCTTTCTATGGTATTTTGAAAAGAAAAGGGAGAGACGGGATCGTATCTGAATGGCATTTGAACCTTCAAGTTGAGAAGTTTATTCTTGTTGTTGTAACAGAATTAGTATTTGAAAGGTATCAGTTTTGGTTCATGTTGACAAACAGTTCTCTGATTGGTCTTGTTGTCAATAGAGAGAAAACGTAGGACACTAGTGCTTAAAACAAATTACCTTCAATTCTTTGCTATTTAGACAGGAGGGTACTCTAACTAGGTATGGGCAACTTACAGCCCGCTAGCTAATAGAATTTTCTTGGCCTGCCAATAAATTTTAGCACACACAACAGAACTCCAACTCAGCTTTTTGAATATGTAAGGAGACCTTAGCAATTACGAAAGAATATAATTCAAAAAGACATTATACTACCAAAGAGTAGAATGGATAACTCAGAAATGAAAGAATAGAGAAGTTGAAAATGATTTTTATTGGACATCAGAATGTCTTTTTGAAAAGAAATGAAGAAGCTGAAGATATCGTTCGGGCAAGTTATATCGTTAGGAAGAAAAAAGCAGGATACTCGAAGACATTTTCAGAAGGTCAATTCATGAAAGAGTGCTTGATAGAACTCGTGGATACTTTGTATCCAGATGCAAGAAAACGTTTGCAGAAGTAAGTCTATATTTCGTATATCACTTCTATAAAAGTCCATCCATTTGGTTCACTTATGGTTAAAAATCAGAGAAGCACTAGAATTGGACTATATGGACCTAAAATGAGGATCTCTAAAGGCTTGGGAAATAAGCCCCCTATTTTACAGACAAAGAAACTGACTATCTATATATGCACTCAGGAGTGTCTTGAAATGAACTTCAAAGGACCGCATGTCTGCATCACCACCGACAGCCAGGCCACTTTGAGATCCCTGGAATCATACTGCCAGGGGTTTTGCTTACCTGAGAGTCGTAACATCAATAATCAACTACCTAGAAGCAACAAAGTGACTCTATATGGTTTGAATAAAATAGCACACTTCGTTTTTAAAAAATAAATCGATTGGCTATCGATTTCGGCTATCAAGCCATCATCAGGCCAGCTGAAAAATATACAAATGTAAAAATAGCAATTGTAAAAATTTTTGGATCACAGAAAAAACGACTAGAACTCACCGTTAGTAAAAATATACAATATTTTGTTCATAAATTAAAAATAAATTACACACATAATATACAGGTATATATACATAAATAGAGGAGTAGATTTTCTTTCAATTAACTAACAATTTTATTTAAAATCCTCGAGAATGACAAATGACGTGGACAGTTTGAAAACGTTAAGAAATAAATAATGAGATATCGACAACAGAGGAATAGATAACATAATGTGCATATTGATGTTAGACATGTGAAGTATAAATTTGAAAGGCGCGAAAAATGATCAATAATATCAATTTTATTCAAATTATTAGAACCAATAACTTAACAACTCTGAAATATTTATTTATTATTGATCATATTTCGCGCCTTCCAAATTTATACTTCACATGTCTAACATCGATATGCACATTATGTTATCTATTCCTCTGTTGTCGATATCTCATTATTTATTTCTTAACGTTTTTAAACTGTCCACGTCATTTGTCATTCTCGAGGATTTTAAATGAAATTGTTAGTTAATTGAAAGAAAATCTACTCCTCTATTTATGTATATACATATACCTGTATATTATTGTGTGTAATTTATTTTTAATTTATGACCAAAATATTGTATCTTTTTACTGACGGTGAGTTCTAGTCGTTTTTTCTGTGATCCAAAAAATTTTTACAATTGCTATTTTTACATTTGTATATTTTTCAGCTGGCCTGATGATGGCTTGATAGCCGAAATCGATAGCCAATAGATTTATTTTTAAAAAACGAAGTGTGCTATTTTATTCAAACCATATTGACATCAACACACTTATGGAAGAGTTCACAACCAAAAAAAGTGACTCTACTATTACTATAGATGCCAGGGCATTGTGGTGTTGAAGGAAGGAAAACGTCGAAGAACTTGCAAAAAAGAATCAAAATGTCAACGATCGGACAAAAGAGAATAAGAAGCACTCGCTCTGAGCTAACACCTTAGGCCTATGACAAGCAAAGGGTCTGATAGTTTCTCTCAAAAGAAGGCCCTACAAACTCAGGGCTTCTCGTTGTCAAAAGACGCACTGGGCTTCTCAGAGCTCATTGACTCTTGAAAAACCATTTACACAAGATTTGTAAGCAACATTTCGACTCCTGCAAATATATAGAGACAACAGCATACGAGTACGGAAAACCGTTTGAGACAATTTTCGGTTCAAACCCGGAAATCATAAAACGATCATAATTGACTTAACGGTTTTGAAGATTTACTGAACCTAATAACTTTTAATTTCAAGAATAAGATTTATTCGATATTTTGGTAATTATATGTGTAATGAAAACACAAAGATGCGTGCTAATTGTTCTTAAGATTTCATAGCAAGATACTTCATTATTCCATGAAGCTAAGAGTTATTCGGAAATTTTTTTTCAAGAAATTTTGCTATAATAATATAACAAAATTGCTATCAATCTCAACTGAATTTCAATTTCACGAGAAAGTTATAAAATGATTTATGGTTAGTGCTTTTTTATTATAAATATGTTCTTCCAATAGATCTATCGATTATTCTACATCTTCATCGCGATGGCAATAGGCACATTCTGTAAAAATTTCTTTGAAAATAATTTCGCCCTTGGCTTCTCATGTCTTCCTCAGAGATCTCATCGAAGCCTACTCTCCGATTATCTGCAGAAATCTCACTATAACTAACCTTATAGATAATATGCAAATGAATTTATATTTGTTAAGAAGCCATGTCGGAACCCACGCGCATAGAAAACCCGAAAGAAAGAAGAAGTGATGCTAGATTATTGTCTGTGGTAAGTTATTAGTTCCGTCATTGGTCGTTACTAGATTTTGCGTCGCCACCGTCGCCTGAGGGTCACTTGCGCCTTCCTCACAACTATGGACCCGATTATTGTTATTATACGCCAATTTACCTCTGCTTGCCTTCCTCCACTTCACATGTACAAGTCGTATTCGATACGAGGTAGAATTTTCATTTTCGATTGGAAGTTTTACATGCTGGGTTTTTTGTGACAGGCGTAATTTACAGGAATTCTGTAAAAGCATTTAGATACTTGCTGGGCGGATAGGAAACGAACTATTAAAGTTTTATATGATTATTAGATCTAATGGGATGATGACGTATATGTTCATTCTATGATATTTTTCAACTCGGTCGAAAATACCCGTCTGAATACAATATTTAACTTCATTGTGAAGCTGTAATACAATTAGGTACACTTTTAGTGTCTTCATTGAAACAGTTATTTTATGTAGATTTGATACTATTTCTTAACTGCGAGAATTACATGATAACTTTTTTCCATTCCTTCCTGAGTCAGGTAGAAAATAGATTTTTTTTTGTATTGTTAACCTACTGAGAAGACAATTTTTTCGTACAATGAAATTATCATAATTAGTCAAGATATTGAAAGGATGATTAATAAAACGAAAATTAATTCAATATACTCATTGAATTACTAAACGTGTTTGAAAATTGATATTCAGTAGCATAAATATGACAAGAGGGCCCCATACGATATCTTTTGAGGATGATACTTTTTGAATACTGTATTTTGTTGCATTCAGTATATTCAAAATATCATTATTTCGAGACCATAATATTTTCTGTGGAATTAAGGATATCTACAGGATTTTATAAATAAAGGTGTTGTTTGAATAGCTATTTCGGTAGATGTTACGTTTGAAGCTGTCATTTTTGACAGTAGAATTTTGACGTAGAAACTACGCCATTAATAAAAATGGAACATACACGCTTCAGGAAAGTATTGAATTATTAAAATTCACTATAAAAATGGTGAAAATTTGGCAGAGACGGTTCGTAAAAATCGAACATTTTTGGGTCGTCGTGAAGCACCTTGTCTTGTCAGACCGTAATAAAGAACTTGGTGGAAAATTCGAGCTTTTGGGACAAGTTAGTGATGTGCAGAATAAAACCCGTGCACGTAGCTCAAGAACAGCCGAGATTATTGCTGCTGTAGCCGAAAGTGTTGAAGAAAACCCAGGTTTGTCCATTTCTCGTCTTTCTTTCGAATTAGGCATTCCACAAACGTCACGACACCGTATTTTGCATAAATATTTGGGCCTTAAGGCTTATAAAGTTCAGTTAACACAAGAACTCAAGCAGGAGGATCGTCAACAACGTCGTGTCTTTGCTGCTTGGGTCGTTGAAATGAATAAAAATGATCTGGAATTCTATCGAAAAATCATCTTGAGTGATGAGGCCCATTTCCACCTCGGTGGCTTCGTCAAGAAACAAAATTGTCGCATCTGGGGCTCGGACAACTTAAGAGTTATTGTTGAATAGCCTTTCTATCCTCAACGTGTGACTATTTGGTGCAGTTTATGGTCCTGTGCAGTAATTAGACCTTACTTTTTCGAAATAGAGGCTAGAGCAACAGTTACGGTTAACGAATTGCGCTATCGAGAGATGATTAATGATTTTTTATGGCCGAAATTGGATAGTATTGATCTGGACAACGTTTACTTTCAACAAGACGGCTCTACGTGCCACACAAGCAAGGAAACCATTGATCTTTCTCTGGGCCACGTGAAAGAGAAGGTCTACGCCAATAGCCCAGCGTCGATTCAAGACCTTAAAGATGGAATTCGTGAGGCTATCAAGGAGATTGGTTATGAAAAATTTCATTAAAAGGATATGGTACTGTAGGCGTGGTCGTGGTGGTCATTTGCCTGATGTTATTTTCCACTATTAATGGTATAGCTTCTTCTTTATAATGAAATAAACATCCGATCATTTATATTGACATTATTCTTCTTTGAATATCAAAATACCACCTCTCTGGTAAACCCTTTATAAAAATTGCGAAAACTGATTCCGTGACTTCAAACACCGATGAATAGACATAATATAATAATAATATTTTCTTGTATCTTGTCCCATTTCACACTGCATTCACAAAATTGTTAGTTCAACCCACTTGATTTTCACCTCCTGTATATTCTAACGGTGGGTTTTTTTCCTGTTACTTTAATTCCATTATATTCAAGGAAGTTTATCAATACTTCCATTTGAATTTTCTTGGTTTTCCTATTCCGCTACATTTTTCAAATTCTCATTACAAATGTTTGAAAACACCGAAATGTCATAACAAAACCTCAAAAAAGTAGTTTAAATATCATTTATTACAGTGTTGCCAGCTCTTGGATTGCCGATTATCATAGTCATATTGCTAGGGCGAAATTCATAACCAACATGACTATAACAGTCGAAACAGAATACGGAATACCGTAGTCATATTGCTATGAATTTGGGAGATAACCATATTGCTTGGATAACAAGATTCATAGCAATGTGCGAACAGAATCGCACCGTAATATACTGAGGCCAAATCTTTTTCAGATATTTTTCGTATTAATCAAAAATTTCGAATTTCACATCGAGCCCTCATACATAAACTCCCAACATTCTATTTACCAACCGAGTAGAACAAAACATAATATTTCAACAGCAATACTCATCTCCTATCAGATCAACTACACCCAACAGAAAAGAACCCAAGAACAATTGTCGGATAAAAAGAAACTCCATTCTCTTCTCCTTCGTTACCAAACCCATGCCCAGATAGAAACTGTTATTTAGTTAATATTTCAATTTGAATCACTATTAAAATATAGCAATTGGAAGAAGATACACCCATAATTACCTAACCTTTTAGACTATTCAATCAAAACACGTATATCTTTTTCATGATCCAGGGGCACATGGAGAAATATTAGGCACTGAATTATAATAATTGATTATAATGGCTGCCTCTGGGGTCCATTGGTTCATTGTTCTTCGGTGCCGTATTGTTTGGCGGCGTAAAAATTTTGGTTTTATTTATTGCGTTCGATGGCATGGATAGAGATGTTTCGATACAATTACTGATGCTAGAATTCAGGCCATTGCGGGAAGTGTGCTGTAGGTAGATTGTGAATGTTGAGAGTTTTTGACTTTTGAAGTTATTTTGCAGATTTTTGTGTTTTATATCGATTGTGTTATATATCGATTAATCAATGATTTTCAATGTTAAATCTCTAATTTTGATATTCAAGATTGAAAATCGTAGTGAAGTCATTGTAATAAAACATAGAGATCGTGGAGAGTAAATTCGAGAAGTGTTTTCTTCAATGCAGTTTGCAGTTCTTCTATGATTACTTAGGTATTCCTAATCGCAGATAACTCAGGTTATTATTGTAAACTATACCGAAAATTTCATCTTCCTAGAATATCTTCTAAGACCAAAATTAGGAATTTCTTATTGGTGAATATTTTGCGATAAAATTTGGGAAATCGATAGAGCAGATATATTTACTGAAGAAACGAAATTTAGGGATGCCATCGAACGTGGGCCATCCTGTATCATTTCGAAATTCATAATAAAAAAAATTGTTATTTTGAATGGAACATAAGGAAATTCAATTTTTTTTATGATACTCCATAAATATTGAATCTATTCACTTTTATTTTTCGTACCTATTTCTAACGGTTTTGAGTTATTAATTATTTTTCAAAATTCAGATCTAATTGCCGTGTTACGAAAATTACTTATCGTACATCCGGCAACACTAGAAATGTGAAATTATTTTAAAAGCGTACCTCACATGGCCAAATATCGATCCACAGAATTTCAAATCGGTACCACCAATAGTTGCCATAATAATCCTAATAGGCCACTTGGTACACCCGATATATAAAAATCCAACTACGCACTACTTTAAACTTCAAATTCTATTATTCTGAAGAAAAATCTTCATAAAATTCCCACAAGAATCATTCAAAATCCTGCAGAAATCCATATTTACGAGTGACGAAAAATTCCTGAGGAAAGAATTTGAACGTGAACGTGGTTTTTACGGAATGAGGTAGAATATTGATAAAAGTAATAGTTATATGACTCAGTGTTTTCAAGAAGACGTAAAAAAATAAAAAATTGTCAACTCGTCATTGCCTTTCAAAGGCTGTATCTTGGAAGGAGGGTCGATTTCGAAAAAAATTTATATGACCTACCCCCGCTTATTTTCATCGAGAAGTCATATCTCTCAAGTCCCTCGCATTTGTTTACAGACACCCTGTATATAAAAATCCAACTATGCACTACGTTGAACTTCAAATTCTATTTTCCTGAAAAAAAAAATCTTCATAATATTCCCACGAGAGTCATTCAAAATCCTGCAGAAATCCATATTTCCTAGTGACGAAAAATTCCTGAGGGGAGAATTTAAACGTGAACGTGGTTTTTACGGAATGAGGTAGAATATTGATAAAAGTAATTGTTTGATAATGGTTGCTGATGCAAAGGTTCGTGATACAACATTATAATTTGCGGTTCGCGCAATAGACAACTACAGAGAACGGTCAATCTTTCAATCTTCCTCAGCACCATGAGTAACCTCAAGTTTAGCACTCATAATATAGAGAACTTCGCATTCAATATTCGATATACAGTTTTTGCTTTTCTTAATTTTTCTGTAACGGTATCATTGGTGCGATATTGGAAGATCGAAATGTAATATTTATAGTTAATCATAACTCTCTTCTGATGAAGTGGTCAGAATAAAGATCCAATGAAATAGTTCAATTTCGAATAACAATTTTTCGGTTAATTCGAATCACAATTTGAATATACGTACAATATCTACGATATTTTCAATCCAGAATTTATTCATCACACAGAATGAATCTATTTATGGGTATTTGAAAAAATATCTACAGTGAGAATTAATCGAGTCAAATATCATTTATTCACAACATCCCATCAGTGTTCAAAATCCACATACCACGAAAATACACATAAGTAGCATTTCTACTTGTAATTAATGAACTATCACTTCAAAATATCATTTAGATAAGTAACTAAATGAAGAAAGGCCCCTAGCAGGTGCTTTTGAGCACTCGATTATTGGTGGAGCAATTTTTAACCTGAAAATTTTGGATCGGAATTGAAATTCGCGCAAAGTATATGAATGTAAAATCATTACATTCTGAGATTGATAAATGTGTTGAGTTTGCATTTAAATACAAAACTATCTTTGCTGTTACACTCATTTATAGACCCTGTATATGAATGCAAAATCTCAGCACGATTGGAATTATATTCTGGAAATAATTCAATCCACTGGCGCAGCCAGGGGGGCTTTGGAGCTACAGCCCCCCCCCCAAATATTGATTTCTTCGTTATTTCTTTCTTCTTTATTTTTTTGCAACTTTCGTTATTCACTGTATCATCAAAAATTTTTCAGTTCAGCCCCCCCAAAAAAAATCCTGGCTGCGCCACTGATTCAATTAATTAAATATGTAAAAAAATGATAATTAAAGAAAATTTAATTTTATAGTTCTGAAGATACAATCCTTTCGAAAGTTTGCATGAACATTCAGTATAACAATCTTCATTCACAAAATACTTTTCTCCCGAATCGGATATCTTGTAATGGGAATATAAAAATTCTTTTTTTCAATATTTAAATTAAATTTCCTATGGTTTTGTTAAAACTTTCACCACAAAATTTGGCATGAGGCTTATTATTAGTATTTTGGATGAGGCCGTCAAATTTCATTTCGATTGGTTTCGTTTTGTCTGGGATATTGAGGAACAAAAATTTTGGACGGCGATATCTTATGGAACACTCTATACGATTTGGCTGCTTAACGATCTTAATTGCGGCATTTGGGAACCGAACCCTGAAAATCCCTTCGAAAGTTATCGTACTTCACGGCCCTACGGACAGAATTCAATTTGACTACGGATTCGTCATCAGGGAGTCGAACCCTATAGTTTGAGACCATTTTCGACTCATAATTTGAAAATTACAGACATTTGGGCTACAAGATATAGCACTCGTTTAACTAAAACGAGCGCTCAAAAAAAAAGGAAAAAATAATTCACAAAAATGCAGGTTCATGAAAGGAGCATAATTTTAGTCATAAATACATTTTGTTCTAATTACTGATTATAAGATATTTGTCATCAATGAAGTCATGTAAATACAAATGGATGGAAGCCATTTTTCACTTTCCTTTTGGAATTGGGGTTGTATTATGGAGTTTTACATTCTCCAGGAAGCAAGTTGAACAAGTTATGTGTTATATATACACACATTTGAACAAAAGTCTCTTGGAGGTTCTAGGAAGCACAGCTCTATCGTCTCTTTTTTTTCGTCTTAAAAATTTGATCTTTATTCTTCTTCTGTTGATGCTCATCAAAAAGGTATAAGGCGAGTAGTTGTCTTAATTCATGATATAAACAATCGTATGTCTTCACATCCAGTTTTCTATTCACACCAATACTTATAATTCCTTAGGTTTCTCTTCCCTCGCCTATCTTTCACCAACCCTCTTGACATTTCTACCAGTATGCAGATTCTTTTGAACCATAGTGACAAATCTTTATCATGGAATTCAAGGTTATTAAAGCACCTATAATACTTGCGTGCTCAGAAGGGTATTAATGATATGTATAAGCGTACACACGTATCCATCCCGGCCCCATATCATTTAGTTAATAGTAATTATCATCAAAAATAATAATAACAAAGAAAGGAAAAAACAATTCACAAAACTTCAGGTTCATAACAGTATCGTCATGAATAACACTTATTTCTAGATAATGAAGACATTTTTCCACTTCCTTTTGAAATTGGGGAGGTTTAAGCCGGTTAAACAATCTTGGATCTTTATACTATACTGAGCACATCTTTGACCAATAGTCTTGGAGGTTGCAGGAACTACAGCACCACTGTCTCTCCTTTTTGTTTCATGTGGATGTTCTATCTATAGGGTTGATATTTATTCTTCATCTTTTAAAACTCATCGAAGCTCAGGGAGCATAAATGTGTCAATTGATGAAATGAACAATAGTATAAATGTTACAACGAAATGAAAATTAACGTGTTAATAGGAACGCGTTAATTTTCATTTTGAATTATTATTACCACGTCTGGTTTATGACGATTAATCGAGCGTTTCCACTTCATCGAACGAAGTTTAAATCCACAAAGTTGAACTACCATCAGTTTGTATGAAAAACGAATAAACATCTTGCTACTTCCTTCAAGGTTCATGCATCGGAGGTAGGTGTTCGTAAGGTTTCCCCGAGATGGCGTCTGTTTAACTCAGAGATGAGCAACATTTCATTAAATAAAGAACCTAGAATACCTCTTTCAGCCAGAGCTCTCCACACTGATGAGCCCCAAATAGGGCGAAATAGCTATCTATGGATGCTCTGTCTGATATTACCACCATGCATGTTTGGTGCGTTGACGGGATTAGTTCCGAAGTATGAGATTAATATTGGTTGATTTTAATCAATCAATATTATTATCTGCGTTCATTGTTAATAAATGTTACTGTCCTCACGTCTATGTCCAATTTTTCTCACACCAATACCGTTAATTCCTTCGCTTTCTCTCCTCCTCCCCTAGCTTTCACCAACCCTCTTGACCAAACATTTCTGCCACCCTGCAGATTCCTTTAAACCCTAGTGACGACTCTTAATCATGGAATTCGGGGTTATTAAAGACCCTATAATACTTGCGTGCTCAGAAGGGTATTAATGATATGTATAAGCGTACATACGTATCCATCCCGGCCCCACTTCAAAGCCCACTCGATATCGGAAAGCGGTAGTTTCTATTTGGAATATGTATACGGGGATTACTGGTAACATGTTCCAGGTATCGTAGTTTATAGGTATGATTTACTATCCCTGCTAGGCTTTGGGGTAAGGCAGGATTTTTAACTAGAATATGTGGGGGTGGCTCTATGAAAATTTGGTTGTTCTTTCTACGTTACTCGATTCCAGATGTCCAATTTCAAAAATATTCGACAGATTTTTCTTACAACTCTTAATGAAACAGTTTGAACTGTAACTATGTTTATAGGTAGAGACGATGGTTTTTTCTTCTTGACACAATAACTTCTAACGAATCTTCTTGTCACCTCCCCATTCTTCGTTTCCTATGTATCTGCTGATTCAGTTTTCTTTCTTGTGGTACGTAAAGATGTGTGAGACATCTTGTCCACCTGAGGATATTCAGTATAATCTGTTGCGTATAACAAAATATAGAGGAAAGTCGCCCAATTTTGAAGACTTTTTTTGATTGGTACTTTTTTGCTAGTGATATTCAGATTTAAATAATAAGCATAACCTTAATGATAACATTCAAACAAACTGAAATATTTATGTCTCCCCAAATGATATAAAAATGGGCTCAAAAATGCAAATTTTTTCATTCCAAAAATAGGTTCCTAATATTGGAAACCCTATCCAAATAGCAATTTTCCGTGGAGAAATTACAAAAATAAATTTTCTTCTCAAGTGGCATTTTGAATATTGGGACCTATTGAAATTACAATTGCGAATGAGAGATGTTTTATTGTAGCTACTCCAACAATTTTCGTTCAATATTAAGTAATAATCAAGTAAATCATTAGTGCATTTCGTTTTTTAGTGAATTTTACCATACATTTTTATGCAAATTTGAATTTGAGGGTCAATGGTATGTATCCAAGTTTCTTTTAAACAATTTAGAAGAACTTAGTGCATTTATCAATAGAACCCGAAGTGGACACCCTTTGTCTTAACCCTCACACTCAATTCAGGTCCGAATAGAATGTCCGTAATAAACGTATAACTGCTCATTCACAATGATGTTAATGGTAATGTCAATGTAAGATGTTAATATTGACGTATACGTCAAGACTGTTCACAATGATGTTAGATGGTATATTATTACTTTATGTCTTGTACTTGTGCTGTCTTCGTTGTTTAGCCTCTCAGTTTATTGAAGATGGAAATCGACCTTTCAAAAGTTTAAAATATTGCTATTGTTAAGATAAGAAAGAAAAAAAACAATAGTTTCTGCTATTCCAATACAGGCATTATTTTTTTTTATGTGGATCTCTAAATCTTTTCTACGACATGATAAAGCTGTTTTTTGTACTTGTTCTACTAATAAAGGTACATCATGTTGGCATGTTGTATAATTCATCATCTTCATCCCTACATCAAATGATAAAAAATAAAAACCAAAATCCAACCATCTCCGCCTACGAATTCAAAAAGAAAAGAATGAAAGTTATGCTTGAGTTTTGACGTTTGTAAACAAAAATGGGAATAGACAGAACGCATAATACAGATAAGAAACAACGTTTCTCATTGGTAGATGCACAGCCGTCTATAGACTTTACTTTAGAAGGCTATGATTGATTGATATTAGAAATTCAAGAAATAGTTTTGATAGATTAACATCAACATAACATCGATGTGAACGAAAAGTGAAAATCACCGAAAGTTTGAGCGCATAGTAGGCGTTTGTTTATTCATCTGAAGATGGCAGTATTTGCTGTCATAACGTAAAATAAAGTCAACGTTGCCGAATGTACCCGGCCTCGGCCGGCGAGCTTCCGAGTTATCAGATAACTCTATGCAATATTGACAACATTGCGTATCAATCTGACAAGAAAATGAACAAAATGACCTAAAAGTTTAAATACACAGTGGAATATGCCAAATTGTCATGGCCAACCGAGGGCTCAAACTTCCGTGAAAGGACTATACCTCCATTTTTTAAGCGTTAAGCACAACATTACCACCAACATCATTGTGACTGAGCACACTAATGGTCATTATTATTTTGACTATAGGATTAGATACTTGATGGAAAAAATTATTTAGCAGAGCGTGGTTTCGATCCACGGACCTCTGGGTTATGGGCCCAGCACGCTTCCACTGCGCCACTCTGCTTCGTATGTAGGGGATGAAAATATAGTTACAAGGGTGGTTGTGTAATTCCACTGTTAACTGTTGAGTGTACTCTATTTGAAGGCAAAAATTGTTGATTTTTCTATGTCGATTTAAATTTACAATGAAATGTTTCGATTTTGGTTTTCCTTGTAGTCTCATCAAATTTGAACCGATATTCGGAAAGGGCAATAATTTGCTACAACATGGTCTATGTGCAGAAACCACTCATTGCAGGCGTGGAGAGGAGAAGAATAAGTATCACGATTCTGAAGCTGACGAAATCAGTCCTATTTTTCCAATGGTTTTAAATCGATGAAATATCGATAATTAAGAACACGTTTGCTCTTCAGTAAAAAATACCTCATTTAGTGTACTTTCGAACGACATATCAACTTTTGTTCCAACTGCTATTTCGATCAAAGATGAATTGATGATTTCCATAAAATTACACTAAAATTCAATCCCGAAGAGCTTCAAAATAGAGCAAATTTAGGTTGGAATTTTTGACTTTTTCGTTGTTATCATGCTAGCCATGATATTATAGCGGAGAATGAGCAGCTAGTACACAAATTGAATATATGTCATTCGAAAGTTCACTAAATGGGTATTTTTCACTATTAAGAGAAAGCTTGTGAGTATTATTAATATTTCATCGAAAAAACCATTGGAAAAATAGGACAGATTTCGTCAACTTAAAATCGTGATATTCTTCTCCTTACCACACCTGCAATATAAGAGTATTTTCTGCCCTCTCATATGTAGCAAATTTATTGCCTTTTTCGAATATGTAATCATTTGATGAGACTATAAGGAAAACTGAATAATGATCTTCTCAGAGAAAAAACTTGAAATTTTTTTCAATTCCAAAAATGTTAAATTGAATAATAACCGTCAACATTTCGACCATGTGTTATATGACATTTTATGTTGCAAAGCACTGTGGTTAATCACCTCTCGAAGTGTGTCTACTCTTAAAGTAGACACCCTGTATAAACCTTGCCTATGAATGCATAATAACCCAATAACCACATAAGAAACACCTCCCAAATATAGATAGACCCCAACAATATCTAAAAACCTCCAGAACCCTCCCAGATAGTCCTCCAACTTCCTCCAATGAATTATCCAAACACCTTGAATCCCGCACTTGGGGCGTCACTGAGGTTTGCAGAAATTTACATACGATAGAGCCGAGCACACAGTCACTACGCAGGCATATACATATTACATTAAATCGAAGGGGGGCCGCTTGGGGGGTTGCGGTCTCAGAGGGAGGCTTCGAGAGGGCCTGGTCCAGCAGCGGTAGCACGTGCGTGTAAACCGCATTCTAACGTCTCACCCACGCACCCTTCTAAGGAAACAACACAACTACTACATCTAGGATTTGTGCCGGATGTCCCTTTCGGTCTTTCTTAGTTCAACCCTACACGGTTGGGGTTAATTGCTGCTTGGCCTTGGAGTTGGGAAGATGGGACATGTTGGTCTGAAGGACATCAGGACGTGTTATAGCAGATGAGCTTGATATTTTATGGTCAAAATGGTATATTTTGAGTCGATATTATGATGAAAATTGAGAGAAAAAGGAAATTTGTACTCACTGGATTTTTTATTTTACAATCAACTCTACTAGTTTCGCCTGCTAGGTATCATCAAGAGCTGTAGAAGATTATTTTACAGTTTTTAACGAAATTCTCACAATGAAAACACAAAAATATGCTTACTTGTCAATAAAAAGTAATTCTCACTGAACATCCAGTCGGAAAACTGACATCCACAAACACACAGGCGAAACTATTAGAGTAGATTGTAAAATAAAAATCCCTTGAGTGCAAACTTCCTTTTTTCTCTCAATTAAATGATCCTGGATAATGGCTATGTTTGTGATAAATTTCATTATGATGAAAATTTACAGAATATTTTAGTATGACATCCAAAAAATTATCTTTCAATAATTTCGAAATTCTTATGATATTAGGCTTTCATTCTAGACCGCTGTGTCGACAAATTACATGTGAAATATATTCCAGAATGATTGACACTGAAGTAGGACCTGAAAAATCTAGGCGTAGCTTTGAAAAAGTATCTGAAATTTCTTGCAATCTTCTTTTAAAAATGTTTTTTTTCGGTATGGCTATCAGTTCGCTCTTAGATTCTGACTTTATTTCATCTATTGTGAAAATAAGATTCAATTCTTTAGTTCAAATGATAAAATGTTGCAATAACTTTCGGTTTATCAATCTTCATTCACCAAATAAATTTCACTCGAATCGGATATCTTGTTATGGGAATATAAAGATTCTTTTCACAATATTTCAGTTGCATTTCTATGGTTCTATTACACGATGGCCATAAAATTTTGCATGAGGCTTATGATAAGCTTCCTGCATGTGGCCGCAAAATTCGATCATTTCGATTGGTTACGTTTTGAATGAGATATTGAGGAACAAAAATTTTGCATCGACATAATTTATGGAACACCTTGTACGATTTGACTGGTTAATGAACTTAACTCATTTGGAAACGAACTCACCCCGAAAATCTCAAGTGTCTAGCACAAATTATCGTGCTCACGGCTGAACGACCAGACGGCCCCACGGACAGAATTTGACTACTGTTTCTTCTTTTGAGAGTCGAACCCTAATTTTAGAGACCATTTTCGGCTCAAAATTCACAGACGTGTGGGCAAAACGATACTTATAGCACTCATTTAGGTAGAACAAGCTCTCAAGAAGGACCTGGAACACAGAAATAATGTACATAGAAGGGGATGTACCATTCTATCAAATGTTCTGTGTTACATTTGAGATATACATACCTGCCCCTGCAGAGATACGAGAAACTATTTTTATTAGTAACAAATGAAGCATCAAAAAAATACAAATTCATTTTTCAGAATCTCTATTCACAATAAAATGAACAACAGAAAGAACAAATTTAAATGGAAAGGACGTGAACATATAATTACAGTGGAACTACTATAGCGAACGTATGTATAACGAATTTCTCTGTATAACGAATTTTGTTCAAGACATTGGCACCTTGAATCCAAATGACATGTCGAAAAAACACTCTAAAACGAAGTAAATTCTCTCTATAACGAAATATTCCAAGAACAAAAACCACTCTTTGAATGGGTATTGTAAAGAGGTATAAAGGTGGTTTTTTTCATATTATCATTATGCAGGACGAAGGTAATAAATCCCGACTATAAACTAAACTAAACCATTACGGCGGGCGGCGATAGATCCTTCCGAAACGTTGAAATCAGCTGGAAATGTTGATGATGACGTTTACTTTAAATGATTTCGTTGATGTCGATGTAAAATTGTAACAAATGAACTTTTATCGAAAAGGACATGTTGAACAGTGTCGAATACGGTGTTCGAGATCACTTCGATAGCAGTGATGATGCCGACAGTGTAGATTTGGAGGGGCAACCCGCCGAAAACCAAATCGTGAAGAGGTACTTCAAGCCTTCAAGACGCGTCGTGTCGCTTTCCTATTATTGAAGGGGTTGTGGAAAATATTTTGGAATCTTTGAGAAAATGAAAGTTTTTTCATGAGAATAAAATTTCTTTAATTGTACCACTCAGACAAAAATTACGAATTATTTTCCCAAAAAATAGTGAATAGCTATGTATTGTATACGTAGCTACATAAAATGCCTATAAGACATTAAAAATGCAGTTACACACCTTTTTGATTATGTAATGCAATTGCTTGTTTCTATACTTGACACTATAAAAAAACTTCTGCGGATTTAGCGATTTCGTTATAGAGATGTTCCACTGTATATTAGGTTCCCGGTGTTGACACACAAATAAGAAAATATGAATTTAGTATTGATGGGAGGAAAGAGAGAGGGATCTGAAATTTCCATCAACCTTGGTGGAATATTCGCTTATCCCTGTGTCCAAGTAAGAGAAGGGTCTCAAAGGGTCGGTGGTGACCGTCCACCACCCTCTATAACGTTTCACACACGCATTTAACCTCTGGATCTGGAAACAGAATCAATAATCTAAATTAGAGGCCAAGAATACCATTCTGGCACATCTGCACACGCATTATACATTCATATGTACATTTAGAACAGATTCGCAGCTTGCCAACTTGGATTGTTGGTGGAAGGAAATGTTCTTAGTTGGTGGCTACTGGCTATTAATCTTGGAGATTCCAGTGGCGTGCTTATGCCATTTGCAGAGTTTCGATGTGTTAATCTTCTCATATTTTAGTTTCAATATAGATCAATACTGTCGAATATATTTAGACTTTCAGATATGTTTAGTCCTCACTACTCTTCATATACTTCACAGGTACATAACTTCTTCGAAAAATTAGATCTGACGTTCAGAAAGATTTTTAATTTTTTTCTACTACCACTCTTATACCCCTATTATAGCCTGCTTTTTTTCATGTCTATATTCTAGCCTTTTTACAGGGCTATGTGTTGGGTAAATTTTTCCTAAAGAAACTATCACACCAGGCTTTTCAAAGTGTTCAGGTAGTAATTTCAAAATTGCAAACATTGAAGAAATTGATATTTCACCTCAAGCTTGTGTTTTGTTGGAATATTTTTGAAAGAATAACATGGTATTTGTATTGACATGGAAAAATAATTATGCAAACAATAGAAGATGAAAGTAATTTGAAAAAATCACTATTATGACAACTGTAATGCTTAGGTGAAGACCTGGATGAACTAAAAGCCATGAGTCTTGATTCATATATAGGTAAAAAAAGATATGTCGCTTCACATTTTTGTTCATTTCAATCTGCCCATTCATTAAATGTTTGAATGAAGATGAAGAGTAATAAACAGATTCATCATTGAGTAAATAATTCATAAGAAAAAAAATTATTAGGTCACACCAAGATGTCAAAATTAGACAGATAAATGTTTGTGTAAATTGGACCCAACCCGACATTTCTATTTCACCTAAATAAGTTATTCTGTAATTAAAATATGGAGATTCTTCTTTTCAATACTCCAATTGAATTTTTATATGGTCCTGTTGATACTATGGCGACAAAATTTTTTAATAAAAATTCAGTATAACAGTCATTCACAAAAATTTTCACTTGAATCGGATATCCTGTTATGGAAATATAAAGATTCTTCTTTTCAATATTTCAATTGAATTTTCTGTTCTGTTCTGTTAACACTATATGGCCACAAATCTGCATTGCATGAACTTCAATGTATCAATCTTTATTCATATATATCGGATATTTTTTTATGAAAATAGGCAGTTTCTTCTTTTCAATGTTCCCAATTAAATTTTTTATGGTTCTGTTCACAGTAAGGCATCAAATTTTGCATGAAGCTCATTATGAGCATCTTGCATATGGCCGCAACATTTCAATTCGATGCGTTTCGGTTTGTTTAAGATATTGAGGAACCAAAAATTTGAATGACATATTTTATGGCGCACCCTGTACGATTTGGCAGGTTAATCAACCTAACATTATTCAGGAACCGAACTTACACTGAAAATTTCTAGGACAATTCCTTCAAAAGTTGTGCTAACGGCCAGACGGGGCGGCCTTTCGGACAGACTTGAATTTGCCTTACGAATTCGTCATCGCGGAGTAGAACCCTATTGTTTGAGACCATTTTCGTCTCAAAATTAGAAAATTACAGACATTTGGGCAAAACGATATAGCGCTCGTTTAAGGAGAACGAGTGCTCAATAGACGATCACATCTCTGGAATTCAGTGTGAATCCAATTATTTCTGTTTTTTGTGCGAATCTTTGAAATGTAGCTTTATCGATTCACGGAACATAAAATCATGGTATCTGTATTTTCATGAAAATAATTATTCTGATGATAAGTGTTGCTGCATATCATTTAATAATCAATAGAAAATTCAATTAGCTTTATCGAAAGTGGTGAAAGTATAGGTATCTATCGAAAATAACAAACCAATATGCTGAACACAAAATACCACATTACATCTCATGTCTTCATACAACAAAATAATCTAACTTATCTATCTCCGTGTCAGCGGAAAATGTTACAAAATGAGAAAAATTGGCAATTCTATTCAAATAAAATTAAATCTAATACAAAACGACTGTATTATAATCAAGGATGAAATCGAGCGAGGAATAATTCAAGAACAATTCAAAGATTACCGGTCATATATGATTGTTCATTTTGCATTATCTACAAGTGTGTCAAATTTATAAAATTGCTTTCCGTCTACGTGATATAATGCAAAAATTATGCCAGATGCAGAGGCCAGCGTTGTTCGGTATAGAACGAAAGCATAATTTTATTGTAAGGGTGTAAGGTATTGGTGAATATGTTACATTCACTTTTATGAAAGAGGTTACTACATTTTTTCAAGGTTTTGTTAACAGGAAGGATAAGTCATACTTTCTACCAGGATAAAGTCGTTGTCCATTCGATTTATTTTTTGAAAAATCATACAAATACAACTGAATCGATATGTCTACTTTCAAATTCAAAACATTTTTTTCGGACTTTTCTATGATTACTCTATTCTAATCTTTATTTTTTTATTCGCGACAATGTTGTGTCAAAAAAAAAATCGAAATATTAATAATCTATAAATGAATGGAAATTATTCAATTATCATGCAAGGTAAAGAGACACTATTTTTTTGTAACAGAAAATCGACAATTTAATAGTGACAGAAAAATAACTTTTCACGAAATGATTTTCTCCCAGGAAAAGAAGTGATTTCGTGAAAAGTTATATTTTGTTACCTGTCAACAGAAGTAATATATATTAATTCCCGTTTCACAAAAAAATATTTTTTTCTTCTGCCATTTATTTTTAGTATTTGAAAGAAAAAGTCTTTTTTGTTATGAAACATATAATGGTATTAACATAACTTGTATATGAAATATACAATTATTAAATTATTACCCACTGTTATTCCAAATTAGAATGGCATGTTAGTAATGATGCAAAAATTTTAAAAATATAATTATAAAATGAATATTGTTCAACTAAAACTCCCATAATTTTTCAATGCGAAAAAACGTATAAGTTAATCATCCTTAATATATTATGTCGTACAATTTCACAATTTTCAATCTGTAATATTCACATTCAACCCTACCTATATTTGAACTACCAATTTTTAACGTCATCAAACGCTTAAGAATGATGAAAAATTTTTATGAACTTTGATCCAAAGCCGCTTCGTTATCGAGATATTCAAGTTCAAGAAATTTTTTTCATATTTCGAGATTGACTATTGCTACTGATTCAAATTTGATTTACGCTAATCCTATTAAAATTGCTTCGTGAAAATTGTAAAAAAAAAAATTAAGTGAGAGACGTAGAACTTGGAGGCGTCTTATTGAATTTCAACCCTTTTTATCAACGAAGTAGTTTTTTTTTGAAAATTCAATAGCCCGAATAAAAAACCTAGTATGTTTATGATGAATTTGTCCCCCTTGAATCTGATATCCGTAATCGTTTTCAAAATACACACTCATACTTTGAAAAACATTAATGACAGGTTTACAATTTGAAAGATGATTTTCAAACAAAATTAGCCTCTAAAAAAATTGTGAAATAATAAAAAACCATAATTTTTTTAACTTTGTTTTTCCGTATTTCAGTTACTACTTTTTCCTATTTCATTATAAATGCATATACCGAAGTAAATAAGGCTAATTTCACCCTACTCAGTTTATAAAATGCTTTTTTCCACATATTCTCCTATTCGGACTTTAGTTTCGTTTTCAGTAATCAAATCCGTTTTGATTGTTTTTAGAATACGAAACTCTTTCTCGGGCACCATTTCCATACAGTTATTTTTTGTTTATCAGTACAATATTCTCAATGACTAACAAAAATTAAAAATATCTTTTAAAACTACTTCAATAGATACCTATTATTCCCAACGAAACGAATTCCAAAAATTCATTAGTGTTCTTTTTCTTGAATCTCATTGTTGAAGATCTACCTGTATTTCTGCATGTAATTTAAATTCCATTACATGACGATTTACTCCATGAATTCTAATGCAACAATACCAACAAGTATAATGTTTTCGGGCATGTGCAAAATCGAAAACTCAGGTATAAAAACATCAAATCAGTAGGGCTCTTCCTTCACCACCATCAACCCTCTTCCCTATTCGTGATAGTAGAGGTCACAAAGACAGTACTGTGCGTTTCAGTTGCCAGTTGTTCGTACCGAAGTGATAGTTCGTCTTAGGCAAAATGGCAGGTGTTGTGTTCGAAGACATATTCAACGTCAAAGACATAGATGCTGAGGGCAAAAATTCGACAGAGTTGTCCGTTTACACTGTGATAGTGAATCTTTCAAGATGGACCTGCTTCTGGACATAACAGCTTGATTTACCCATGGAATTAGGGGATAAATTCCGTTTAGTGCTCGCTACTACCCTTAGGGAAGACGGCTACCCCGATAGCGCGTACTGGGATCCGGGCAGATAGATCAGGTCGGATCGAGGGCCGAGAGTTTCGACTATGTAATGTCAGGTAAAGTGTACAGACTGATGGCGACGATGACGTCAGTGACCAATCAAAGAGATTGTCAGCGTATGTTTCTTTCGGTGGATTGTTGATGAGACTGCAAGGAGATGCGAATAATCTGATTAATTTCGAGTTGAACCAGGATATGTATCTTTTAATCAAAAAAATATTTTATGTAATATTTTTTTATTGTAGGTTATTTCGATTAAATAATACTGCTCCTGTTTACTTTTGCTTTCTGTGTAGTCTTGAATTTGATTTTTTACGCTTACCTAATACTTGTGAATACCTACGGTCAAGTTTGAATACAGTTTCATTTCTATTTTGATTAGGGTAAACACTGAACATTATATCAAATGTTGCGAATATTTCATTGCATTTACTCACGAACCAGTCACCCTCTGGTAGTGATTGTGAATATCTTCAGATTATTTTGAATAAAGAGTTTTACTATTATTTCGATCAATATTTCGATGAATATAATAATTTCTTTACTATTTCACTAGATCAAATTAGAATAAAATCCTAACACAAATGATTATCTGAAGCATAGACAAGACCTTATGTGAAGCCCATACACTTCTACAAAAATATAAAGTCCACCATCCCACTGTATGAAAGCCATTTTCGAAGTTTTTTTTTTAACATACAGTCTGTTGACTAAAAAACGCTGACTTCATATCACATCACGCATTTAAAAACATATTTCGAACGATGTCAATTATTTAACTTCAGAATATTGATGTTCATGAATTGACGCCATAATATGTGAATAATAAAATCTAGAAACCTGGATTCTCAAGATAGTTTTTCTGAAGTAGTTCTATTACTAACAAAAATTGACTTGAACTGGTTGATAGTTTCGTTATATCGAAAGTCAGATGTTGAGGGGTATACTTACCATTGCCAAGTGGTATATTAATTTTGAATGTGTATATTACAAGAATTTTACATAAATCTGATGATACTATTGATAATTCGAAGAAGTTAGATCGATATTCAACATACAGGGTGTCTGTAAACATGAAAGGGAGAAGATGACTCCTTGATGAAAATAAGCAAAGGTAGTTCATATAAGTTTTTTTTCTAAATCGACCCCCTTCCAAGATATATACAGCCTTTTGAAGGCGATGACGAGTTGATAGTTTTTAAGTTTTTTCTCGGTTTCTCAAAAACACTGGGTCATGAAACTATACCTAATATAAATCACTAAGAAGATGTTCCTATACAATTTTTTTAGATCTCATAACTTTATTATTACGGGTTGAAAAAAAAATTCCTATGATTTTTCATTCAAAAATTGTTTTCATGAAATAGATTTTCGAAAAATATAATTCTTTTATGGTTTTCTATTCACTTCTGGAGAAAAAATCTCTTGCAAAATGTCGATATAGTCGATACTTTTCTCGGAAAAAATAAAACTTACATGCAGTTATGTTCACTATTCATTCCATTTCATCGTATGAGTGTTATGACTCAATGTTTTCAGGACTTCTAAAAGAAATTGAAAACTGTCAACTCGTCATCGCCTTTCAAAGACTGTTTCCTGGAAGGGAGCTCGATTTTGAAAAAAAAAATTATATGAACTGCTTACTTTCATCGAGGAATCATCCTACTTAGTCCCTCGCATTTAATTACAAACACCCTGTATATTTTTATACAAATAGGTCCAAAATGCTTTGTGCTGATTTCTCTAGAGTCTAGAACCACCATTTCCAAACACAAAATAAAAATTTCTTCATGAAAAGTTTAGAATTGTTTACTGTGATGAATCATTTCTCTTGCAGTAGGTAGGAGGTAAATCTTATGATACCTTGGTCATTTCAATTGAAAATACAAAGCATCCTTCACTTCCGTTTCATATTCATCGTTGAATATTTTGAAAAACATTCACTATCAGTTGTAACGTTTTTCATTTTGGGTGAATAACAGGTATACTGGACATAGGTAGCCCTTAATATCTAAATATCTAGGTAGATGATTCAACTGAAAGATCGAAATTTTAAGTAATTCTTGGAATAACTGGCAACACAGTGCAGCAGAAATTTTTCCATAGGTACTACCTACAAGACATTCAAGAAATAAGCAAGTTTTTCTAGTGAATGCTATAAAATCCATAAACCATCGCCGACACCGAATAGTGGAAACGCCACCTCCTAATTTATTTGAAATCGTTTTAAAAATTCTTCATAATCTTTGATGCTACCTGACATAAATTTTGATTATAAAACCTCATAATCTGTTCATATTAACTGTGAGGAGACAGACTCATCAAAGCAATGAAAATAATTTGATGATTTGTTCAACGAAAAAATTTTCTGATTACCACAAACGAAATGCGATAAATTAACATTTGTGGCTTCATATTCACAAGTTGAAGCCTTAATTAGTGTCATGTAATTATAACCTGCGTCGTGGCGATTAAAGGTTAATTCATTAATATTCAAATGATCTGTTTTTCGAAAGTAAAAATAATCAAGGAAAATATTAACTCCTCTTAGTGACTATTGAAGGTACCAAACCAAACCAAAACCAAAGTTAATGGATTAATTGACTTATAATGAAGATTGTTTCTTGATTAATTATATCTAATAAGTCTTCTCGCTGTTTCAGTATTGCGAGTTTGACGATAAACTTTTGAAGATACTGAAATGATTCGAAAAATACTATTTCAAAAAATCATTATAAACGGAAATATACAAGTTTTGAGTTATTTTTTGTCGAAAAAAATATAGAACGTAACAAAATTGAGAACTTCTTGTTTCGCTCTAATTTGATATTTAGAAGTATTCGTGAGGTTAATGAATATTGACATATACAAATAGCTTCATTTTAGGATTTAATATCTTCATAACATTAAGCATTCACTTCAATGCATTTCAACAAAACAACTATGTAACATCTTTTTCATTCAATAAAAAATTTCCGGTTTGAGTATATTAAAAATCAATCAAACCGATTATTCACAACGCATAAAATTATTTGAGTGTTATTTCTTGAATATTGCAGTTTAATTATAGCAAGCCTTCGCTTGGACTATTAGGAAACAATTAGTTGATCATTTGAAGAAGCTTATCTAATCAATTTCAATACAATACAAATATAAAATATCGAACACCTCATTATACCGCAATTTTACACTCATTGATGATCATGGTAATGTTATTTTTATTGGTTTTAGAAGTGGTTTGAATAATTGAAACATTAAAAATATTACCTTCAATAATATTTCAGTGCCAACAGATTTTGTTTGCTGATGAATTCCCTACTGATGATTTTCGAGTGACTAAAAAATTCGTGTAAGGTCATAAAATGTTTAGCTGCTTGTTTTATATGGAAAAACGATATTTAAGTTGAATATCCTGATGACTAATTTTTTAAAAGTTTTTCCAGTATAGAAAAACGTCCGAAAACCTATGACCTGTATAATGTTGTTCACAATAAAAATTATTTTGTTTTTTTATAACGGCCTCAAAAAAAATGTGTTTTTAATGTATAAGAAATTGAATATTATGATCCATTTCAATGTTTAATTCATGCTATTTTAATGAGCCATTGTCATGGCAATCGAACACACGCATTCAGAAGCAATACGTGTAATGTCAAAAACTCTACTTGAACATATAGAAACATGGAAATTATTTATGTCAAATGTATATCATGTGCAAAATAAGGAGTTTATTTCAATCGAAATTTTTATTTCCATTCATAATGAGTCGACGGAAAAATCTTGTGATCAACTGGTTTATTAATATAGCGACTATGTTCTCGAACTATACATATACGCTTTCGCTCCACTCAAACAATGAAATATCTTGACCATTAGTCGCTGTCTTCGATAACCGTGTTATTAAATAACTCAAAACTAAGAAAAATAAGATTGATATTTCCATTTGGACTGCTTTTAATTAAATGTACAAGTTCCTAATAAATAAGCACGAATGTTTTATTTTGCGAACAAACTGAAGTGTTGAATCTTTCAACGAGGGATTTTCCCGTTAATTTGCTCCATGAACTATATCCGAACATGCTTCGTTTTTAACCTGAATTCATTTCGAAATGACCGCTGCCGCATTCCTCGAGGATTTTTGTGTCAAAATTTTCGAATTTTCACTATTTATTCGAGATATTCATCGAGCGAAATAAGAGTGAGTTTTTTCACACAGTTTTCCATTTCCCGTTTATCCTGATTATTTTTCATGAAACGCAGTGAAAGTAACGATTTTTTTTCCTCAATGTTTAGTCGAGTGCTAGTCGAACGCCAGTGGTACGATCAACAGAAATTTTTTATAAAAAATTACTCCCTCGTTGATTTCAAAAGGAATATAATTTTCATCCGAATATCACTAGCCGTTTGTTCAAAATCAAAGAATTTCAATTTTTTCTGAACAAACCTGAAAATGAAGCATTTGTTGAATATATTCTCCAACCTTGAAAACATAAAATTTAAAAACCGAAAAACTTCCATAACTTACATGATGTATTGGAAGTTGGTCAATATTTCGAATTTTGGCTGTAATATTTTAAAACTCACATGTTCACCTCTCAAAGCAAATTCCTCAACTCACGCCTATGTGCCCTAAAAATTATTCCCGATCTCCAGTCACGAGGCATAAGATCAACCCCATCAAATCGTACATTTCCACATCGGAAAATGATATTTTCATGAATTCAGGGAAATCCCCGAGATATTCGTTTTCATCCAGCATATTCGTGACAAATTACTGAAGATATCTCGAAGGAACGATAAAAATGTTGAATCAACAGTTGGTGGGGGAACTCCACAATCCATCATATCAGCCCAAGCATCGGTTAAGAACGTGAGTGGAGCTATTTGCTGGGATTCAACACTGATTGAGTCACTTTTTCGAGTTTATTTCGATCCAACCCGCGGTATAATTATCATAAACATGGTTTCGTCTAGTTTTGGGATGAAACTGGGAAAAATAAAAATGTCCGATGAGCTTTGCAAAGCAAGAATAGTTAGAGGAATGGAATTGTCTTTTGAGATACTGTACTGATGCAAAAATGTTCGGGTCTCTTCAGGAGAACCAAATGTATCATTTAGAACTAAAAGAATCTGGAGATGTGAAAAAATTGTACTCACTAAGGTTGGGGACCCAGATTACGAAAATGATAACGAAAAGTCTGAAATCCTCTTAGTTTTTTCGAAAGAAACTTCCAATGTTTCAGTCAGGTAGGTGAGGTTATACATAGTTCTAGCTAATTTTCCTCTATTTTCACCATCAATGCTCGTTGGGAATATTTTATTTATTAATTTCTGAGAGTATCCTGCAAAAAAGAGCCTTCATTTGGTCGAAAACCGACGATTTATTTATTGTTTATTTCGTTACGGCAGCCAATATAATTTGCCCTTTCTGCGTATTTCGGCTGTCAACTGACAGCCGGAATATTGGGGATTGCAGATTTCTCGTAGTTCTCGTTATCATTTCCGTAATCTGGAACCAAACTTAGTGAGTACACCTTTTTCAACATCTCTAACGCGGTTCTTTCAGTTCTCAATAATTACCCACTTATCTTTATGATCTGTTTCTTATTCAATACGATACTTTAGGAAAGGAATATCTTGTTATAATTTCAGGATCTCTAATAAACTTTCTGCGTACTACCGTGAACGCGTTAACTTCGGCTGATTTTTTTCACTGTTGCTTAGCAAATATTTCCTTCATGGTCACATTGTCCTACAA
>JACDNR010000855.1:0-35530 GCA_013421045.1 Propylea japonica | reverse complement strand
GGACTTTTTCGTTTCATGTATTGTATTTTATTAGCTCTCAATTCAGAAGAATATACAATATATTTATACAAACGCTGATAAAGAGAGATTTCATTGAAATGAAAGGTCTTACCCAGCTGCCATAATCATTCTGAGCACCACTAAGTTGCCAATATTCAGTAACAGCTCGCTCAAAATCATAGCTAGCGAAACACAATCGTACAAATGGTCAGCATTCTAACCCTCTTGAACTTGTCAGCAGCAAACCCCTAGTATGACGCCCATGATGGTGAACACAGCAATGAAGGCAGGTCCTGCCAAGATCTGGTAGTCCACCCTAGCCCATTGTAGCCCCCCATGCGCAGTATGTAGTGCCGTTGAGCTCCAAAGAAAGGCACACCTCAGAGCTGTTTGCGGATGAACACTCAACTGGAAGCTGGTTCAGGTGGAGTTCTGAGGAATTGAGCTGGCATGCCAATTCACCGTAGTGCAGGTCTGTGGCTACTGCCTTGGAGGTAGCTCCGATTAGGTAATGGCGCCTAACTCTCCAAGCACGTAGCCTATTGACAACCACTGCGAGAACGTAGAATGGGTATGCCATTGGGAACTTCTCGAAAAAATCGTTGTGCTTCATTTTGAATTTCGGTAACTGAAACGAAGGGAGAAAGTTGTTAGATCTATTGGTAGAACAAAGATACCTTTACCTATACAAGGCTATGGCTCAAAGTTTGCAATCTAGAGCTTTCTTCAGCTAGTATATTTTTTTTATGAAATTTTATAGAAGCCATTGAATAGATTTTGTTACGTTTTTGAGCGTTCGTTTCTAGGAATGTTGTAGTTCAACCGACCTAAAGAATAGTTTTTCCATGTCGTTTTGGGGTAAGTTTGGTCACAAGATTCGAGCGCTCGGTCAACGAATTTTATGCCGAGATGGTCAAACAATGAGTTAACAGTAAACACAATAACTCTAGAGAGGATTTTTCTAGGCGACTTTGAAATATTCAGGATAAGTTTTGATCCTAAATGCCGTGGTTGAGTTTGTCAACGGACAAAATAATTTATTTCGAACTGGGCTTCCTGTCAGCTACTGGCATTTCTTGTACCATTCTACGCGGACGAACAATTATGAACAGAATTAATAACTGAATTTTGCCATTGCTGGTCGAGGGTGTCTTAATTACGTGAGTTATGAAAAATTTTATCATTGTGAGCATTTTGCTAAATGTATTATTCGAAATGAAATCTACAGATCTTGCTTTCCTTTAAGTTTACTACTGTGCATTAAATTCTCCTTCTTGTTTTCGTTTCCATCTTTCTTGCTGAAATAATAAAATCTTACCTACAAACCTTTCCGAAAAATGTCACAAAACCAAACAAACCACACGCTGAGAGGTTAATACTTAAAGGGAGGGAATCAACAGCTGATCTCATCCACGATCGCAGGGTTGATTTGTGCCTATCGGACGTTCAGTTTCGGCTAAGCTCGTTCGCCTAAAAGCGAATGATGCCGCGAAGCCGGCCTCCGACACGTGATCTACAGCTTGAATTTTGAGTGTCCCGCACCGTTCATTTGAAGAAATTTGAAATGTTACATTCTAACGAAACTCGATTCGTGGAGGCGAGCCTCTTTCGCTAAGCAGTTTGTCTGCTATCCGTTACGCTGTATTGTGTGTGCGGATAATGTAATGAATGTTTTCAAATCGCTGAGTAATAAACATAGTATGTTTATTATTTTGAGATTTGGATAGTAGATAGAATTATGGAAATAAAACAGATATAGAAATATGATTATTTTTTATTTGAACTTGAATTTAAACTTTTACGATAATTATGAGAAGCCTCATACGAAATTTTGTGGCCATAGTATTTACAGAACCATGGAAAATCAATTAGAATATTGAAAATAATGATCCTTATATTTTCACAAAAATATATCTGATTCAATTGCAATTTATTTTGAGGGTAGGGATTCTTATATTGAAAGTTCATGCAAAATTTCAAGAGGATCGCATAAAAAGAACCATAGATTCAATGTTCTTCTCAATTATTCTGTTTATGGAATAATCCAGACTTTGTCAATAAGATTGAGCTGAAAATTTGAAAGTGAGATGTCCATGCCCAATTCAAAGACGACTCCCCACTTTTTACGAGTTTCTTCTGTTGAATGATTTCGTCGTGTAAAACAAAAATAAAAAAAAGCTGTTCTTTCGAGAACAAGTTGGCAAAAATCAACAATTTTCTGTATAATAAAAATATCTAGGTATTCCAGTTGCATAAATGCACCAACCTTATCATTTTAATTCCTTGACATTATTTATGACGATAATACCTATATATGTTGTCCTATAATAATACATAGGGGAAGTTCAATGCAAAATCATTCAACTAGAAAATGAATTCAAAGAGATTTCATGAATGGGGATATCAAACCAGCATAGCATTGTGTAATTTGAATATATCTATTCTATAGATTCCATTTGTTGCTTTTTCTTGATTTTTTGAAAATGTTTGGGCTTTTTGTGACAGGTATAATAGTAGACTACTTCGAAAAAAAACATTTCAACTTAAGATGTGCAGCAAAAATAATTCAATAAGTATAAAAAATAGGGTATCAATATGTACCTTAATGTTACTTTTGACTTATATCCGAGACTTTATCCCTGCACCATGTTAAGTTAGATGAAATATTCTTTTGTACAACCGGCATGTCACACTGCTATTTGGTTTTTATTCACATCATATCCGAAAATATATCTACAAGTTTACTATTTGAATAATGTGCGGCATTTCTCTATTATTATTATATTATTTATATGATGATTGAAGTTATACCGAAAACGATTTCCAATGACAAGCATTTGAAGATGTTATACAGTAGAACTTTCCTATAACGAACGTCTGTATAACGTTTTTCTCTGTACGACAAATTTTCTGCAAGACATTGCACCTTGAATCCAAAATTCCATGTTAAAAACTCTCTCTAAAATGAAGTAAATTCTCTTCATAACGAAATTTCAAGAACATCACTATTTGAATGGGTATTGGTAGAAAGGTATAGGGTGGGTTTTTTCCGAATTTTTCCGGATATACATAATAAATCCCGATCTTAAACGAAATCATCATTACGGCCGTACAGAGAGATCCTTCTAAAACAGTTTAAAATACACCCTGCTGTTTAGTTTTCAATCTAACCATTACGCTAGCGTGAAAAGTTGTTGTGAAATGTCTAAAATCAAGTGCTTAAGTTTGAATAATGAACTTAAATTCATCAGTGAAGTCGACCGCGACATTAGAAACAAATTTTCTGTATAAACGAAATTCCTTTATAACAATTTTTTCCTGTGGATTAGCGCTGTTGTTATAGAGAAGTTCGTTTCTACTGTATTTTCATACCGAAATGGGATATTGAGACTTCCAAATGAAAGAAGAAATTCATCAATACTGACTGTTTGACTTCATTTCAAAATTGACTCGCCCTTATTGAAAAATCCTTCAAAACAACGAAAAAATTACTGCATGGATATAACAAAAGTAGAATAAACCTAAATGCAGTCTTGAATATTTCCTTTCTATATTTCGACTACAATGTCTAGTATTGTTATCTAAATAACAACCTATACACTCTGAAGATCATATCAAAACGAACTTCTGACCCATCTGAAGGTCAATCTATTGATACTAATACATTAAATATTGCACAGTTAAAAATGATACAACATTATAGGAAAGAGAGCGTGAGTAAAAATTGGGACCAATTAATATTTTTGTCCTTCATCATAAATTGATTAATTGTTTAACCATATGATATGAATATTGACCGGAAACTAGTGGTCACTGTCAATGGTACTTTCTATAAGTGGAAGAATTCGATAACTCCATTCTCCAATAGGTGTAGGTATATATTTATCAAAATAATTTCCTGTGATTTTCTATCGATATGATATGTATTGCACCGAATTTTGTAATGGTAATCCTTGAAGACAACTGTTCCCACGTTTAGAGATATGTTTGGCAATTTTTTTTAATTGGTGGTTTGACTTACTGATTTATGTTTGCTAATAAAATTGCACAGGTTTAAGATCACATGTTTGTTTTGTTTTATGGGTCTGCATTTCGTTTACATGTGTCAAAATCAGGTGGAGTTTATGATTATTATTTATAATTTGTATTCTGAATTGGGGGCTAAGAGAAATACAATTTCTCGACTTGACTGAATTGAAATTGAATTTATTGGAAAATTCAAAACTATGAACAGGATTATGTTCTGTTTTTGATAAATCATAATCAGAATAGAAATACAGTGGAACTTTCCTGTAACGAAAGCGCTAAATCTGCAAAAAAATTCGTTATAAAGAAATTTCGTTCTACAGAAAATTTGTTTCCATAGTTGGCAATGTCGCGGTCGACTTCGCTGATAAATTTAAGTTTATCATTCAAACTTAAGCACTTGCTTTTAGACATTTTCGCACAACTTTTCACACTAGCGTAATGGTTATAGATTGAAACCAAACAGCAGGGGTGTATTCAAAACTGTTTCAGAAGGATTTCTCTGCCCGCCGTAATGATGGTCGGGATCTATTACGTACGTCCGGAAGAAATTCGGAAAAAACCCACCTTATTATACCTTTTTACCAATATCCATTCAAGAGTGATGTTCTTTGAATATTTCGTTATAGAGAGAATTTACTGCGTTTGAGAGGGTGTTTTCAACATGGAATTTGATTCAAGGTGCAATGTCTTGTACGAATTCTTTATACAGAGAAATTCGTTTTACAGACGTTCATTATATTGAAGTTCCACTGTAGTTTGTTGCTTTATGAACACTGAACCTTTTTGAGATATAGGTACTGCATGCTATTTTTTTTATAATTTTCACCATCCTTTTGAATTTGCATAAGCGAAAGTTTTTCATGGCAATATCAGAATTTTTCGATATTACGATGTTGTGGAAATATATATAATATATTCAATATTTTGATTTAATTTTCTATGGTTCTGTTGACACTACGGCCACAATTTCGTATGAGGCTATGAGTATCTTGAAAGTAGACACGAAATTTCATCTCGATCGATTTTGCTCTATATGAGATATTGAGGAACAGAAATTCAGTGGCTGTATTTTATAGCACACCCTGTATGGTTTTGCTGGTTAAGAAACCCGCAGCAATTAGAAAGAGAGGCTTCATTGAAAATTTTAAGTCTCAGAGTGAATGCATGAATCGAAATAATTCAGTATGTCTTATTTTTGAAGACCTTGTACATAAAATGGAATTTCCCATTATTTATCACATTTGAATTAGTTGAGAAAAAATCGATGAATTTCAATCAACCAGTTAACACATGGATCCATATAATTTAAATGAATTATTTAAATCCATTTAATTTTCTCATTGATCTGTTTCTTCTCTGTTCTTAAACTGGATTCTATGTTCCCTTGTGCGATTTGTTGAAAAAAATTAACCTACTTTCAACTACACTGATCTCTTTCTTAGGTGCATACGTATTGCTTGCACTGTTGATTCCTTGGAAAAATCACAATAACATATCTATGTAAGGTCATTCGCAATGCAACAGGTTATTTATTCACGTTCAACAATAATCATTCTTTGGGTTAGTACCTATAAGTAGTATACACACCCACTCATTAGACCATTTCCGAATTATATACAGGCTGTCTCATTTAAGAGTCCACACTCAATATCTCAACGAATCAGAATTCGTGGAAACTCTCTCAGACAGGTATGTAAAAATATCGATTGAAATTTATTCTGGGAGGATTCTGCATTTCTGAAAAACTTTATAGGTTTTCACTCCCCAGTCTCTGAAACAGAATTTTCAATTAAGATGAAGTGCTCCTTCATTTTTGCACTATTTTTGTCAAGAGAAAATTGTTCTTGAAGAAATTGTTGCCTAACAGTAAAACTGTCAATTAGACTGCAAATGAAAACACACAATTCTGAAGATTTTACAAGTTTGTCTGAAGAAAGTGTCTGATATAGACACCGAAACTTTACATTGTTCTTTTCATTTATTACTTTTTCAGTTTTACTGTTAGGCAACAATTTTTCAAGACGAATTTGCTCCTGACAATAAGTGCAAAAATTCTAGCAGGAGCACTTCATCTTAATTGAAAATTTTTTGATTATATCTGTTTTAGAGACTGGGAGTGAAAACCTATAAAGTTCTTCAAAAAAAAGATAGTTAAAAAATTTAAGAAAAGCCCTAGCAGGAGCTTCTGAGCGCTCGTTCATTGGTGGGGCAATAAAAAATAAATGCAGAATCTTAGCACAATGAAAATTATATTATATTATATATAATATGTGAAAAATATAAATAAATAAATTAAATGCTATAATTCCATAAAAACACACTATAGGTTCATACAAATTTGAATCCATGCATACATTTGTGCTACAAAACTACCCATTTTCCCTAATACTACTTTGAAATACATATTATGTTATATCGATTGATATACCTACGAAAAAAAATCTATGAAAAGCCATATCTCGAAAGTGTATGTATACGTTGGCAACGCTAAGTGGAAACGATTCTATTTTATATTTTTACACATAAATTGAGATTTTCTCAAAAGATAAACACATCAAAAACCATAAAATTCAATCATAGAATTAGTTCCGGTAAACTTGGAGGCCACGCTGTCACTACTCATTTCTATGACGCCCACCTACTCAGACCAAATCTAGAAATTCCAAAAAACCCTGGTTGAATTCTTGACGTTAAAACACAAGGATCATCTACAATTGTACAGAAACATCAACCACATCCAATCGGACTTATTTCCGCTTTTTTCATCTCCAAATACGATAAGCCTTAAACGCTCATTCCCTTATCCGAATCGCGGTCGGCCACGCTATAATTACGACAACAAATTAATAGAAGACATATTCATTGTCACGGTTAAGACGGTTCTTCGTCAATTCTAAAATCTAAGCATGCAAAAACCGTTGAAGCGAACGCTCTTTCAATGTCGTCTAATTGAGAACCTTCTACCTAATAATCCTCAATTTACTGAAAATACTTAAGTAAATTCCTGCTGTATCGGTATGATCGTGACATGACGGTACGATACAATGAATACTAATGCGTTTATTAGCAATTTGGATTTCGTTAATTCTATAGTTTCGATCAGAACGTGACAGTAATTTTGATTTATGCAAGGATATATTCATATAGTTTGCAGAACAAGTGATAGTACGTGTTATATGCAAATCTAGGAAATTTGGTGAAAATGGTAACAGTGCATATTTTATTTTTGATTGATTGTAGTCGATTGAAATCTCAATTTTAATGAAAGTTAACTCTACATTGACTTTATAACTTATTTTTATGTTCTCTCGGGAGGTTTTTAAACGAAACAAGACACATTAAATGAAAAAAATTCAGGATTTCAACGAATCTTATGTAAAGAAGAGAAATAAACAATTTTCAAATTACTGGAATGCTGATAAGTAATTTAATACTTGGTATTTCCACCCCTTGCGTTAATTACAGCTCGGCAACGACGGTCCATACTCAAATGAGTCTTAAAATGTTCTGATCTAATCCTTCCCAGATTTCTCTGAGATGGATTCCTAAGTCATTAAGAGTAGCTGGATGATTTTCTGAACTTCTCAGCCTTCTATTGAGGTATTCGCAAACCTGCTCAATCGGATGGAGCTGGCCATTCCATTTCTAGACTTCACTTCTTCAAGGTACTCCCTGTCCTGGTCTTCGGACATTCATACCTGTCTCCCTGAATCGCTCAACATTCTGGACACACTTGTATGGGAAACTCCGAACCTTTCTGCCATTCTTGTGTATGTCCACCTTCTTCTCGCAAAACTACCGCTTGGGCACATTCCTCTGGGTCAAATTGCGTGTTTCGCGTTGCATAGCGATCGAGTGTAGAAAATCAAAACAAAGAAAAGCTATTGATCACTAGAATTGATCGAAAACAACTGATTTCAGAATGGATCCAATACATTCAAAATCTGATAATCTCATCTTTTTTATTCCTGCTGGAAAAAACCTCTGTATTGAAGAAAAACGTTGGAAGTGGATAACATATGCATCATAAATCTGATAAAAATAATATCATTGAGAACACCTTCAGTTGTAGAGTAAATTTGAGATTTCTATAATATGCTTAATTTTTTTGCGCAGTGTATAATGCATTGGCACAATATGTGACCGATCTACATATAACCTACAGATATCGGAGTTTTCCTTACCGATCTTGTGCAGATAATATCTCACGAACAGTGACCTGTAAGCTGTAAGAGCCCAGTAAGCAACCTCAACAGGTTTTTGAGAACGATAAGAACCTGTCCTTTTATCGAACTAATGTGATCTAACCTGCGATGCTGAGTACCGAAGTTATAAGTGTTTTGATTGGAGCTATACGAAAAATAAAGACATCAATCAATTCCTTAAAAGCCCCAAACTATATGTGAAAAATTAATATTCAAAAAAACTAAGAATAATCTGAAAATTGTTCGATATGCCTCATAGCCTCATATTAAATTTCGAAGTTGTTAGTACTCTTCAATATAACTGGCACACCGCAGCTATGAGAATATTGTTTGATCCATACACTCGTTCTTCCTCTAGAAACCAAATTTTCAATAACTTCCTATGGTGGGTCACCCCTGTAATAGTTTCCAATAAATCTGACCGCCACGTGCGGCGAGTATGACTCAAATAATTTAGAAAGGAGTCATGTCGATTTTTACAAGTTGAATAATGCATGCAGAATAAAAACCACAATTCATTACCATTGTTTGAGTAATGCTGATATTAATGAGCCTGAAAGTATTGTTTAAGATTCTTCAATCATTAGCGCTGAAACATACATACTTGATAAACCGCAGATAAAAATAAACCGCGCTTGCACTATGATGAAATGAGCAGCGCGGTTGCATCTTGACCTGCTACCTGTCTTCTATCTACAGGGTGTTTCAAATTGCGCGTTTGTTTTTTTAAATAAATAAGACACATAATTTTGCATGCATATTAAAAAACTTTCAGTGCTTCACTCCGTTCACAAAGTTTGAGCGCATAGTAGGCGTTTGTTTATTTATCTGAAGTTGGCAGTATTCACTGTCATAACGAAAAATAAGTCAATGTTGTCTAATGTACCTGGAACTGTCCGACGAGCTTGCGAGTTATAAGAGAACCCTATTTTATATTGACAACATTGCGTATCAATCTGACAAGAAAATAAACAGCATAACCTAAAATTTTAAATACACAGTGGAATATGCCAAATTGTCATGGACAACCGACGGCTCAACCTTTCGTAACGGACTATAGTTATGACATCTTTTACGAAAAATAATATCTGACAGATGACCTTCTCTTGCAGCCCCACTCTTTTTATGAAATGACATTTCGACATAATTGAGGGTCTATCTCACTCATGACAGGAATAATTTAATTCTTTATTTCAGAAATCGATTTGATTATTAACTTGACTCAATAAACGTTCCGCAAGACATCTCAAAATTTGTTCTAACATGTTCCTTCTGAACACCAAATCTTAGACGAACCTCACTTATATTTCTGAGAATTGGAAAAGTGAGAACGAAATTTAAACAGAATAAACTCTAGAATTAATGAACCAATATTACTGGGTGGTCAACTGAGGAATTCCGATTTAAAATCGCTCTAGAATTGTTTTGAATGGAAATAGAGAAATGAAGTTGGTCTTAAACGAAGGAGGGGTTCATGGAATTCAGTCGCCATGCTTCGCTGAGGAGCTTTCATTCTGTGTGCGCGCTTATTACCAAAATCATCATTTTTTCTCTGATGAAGCCCAATTTTATCTTAACGGCTATATAAATCAACAAATTTCCCGGTATTGGTCTTCAGAAAACCCCAAGAAGAAACATGAAGCTCATTGCATAGTCTGAAGGTCACAGTTGGTGTGCAATACACGCACAAGGCATTATTGGTCCGTTTTTCTTCGAAGACGGACGCAGCCGAGCAGTAACAGTGGATTCTGATCGTATGTGAACATGTTGAACTATTTTATGAACCAGCCCATCAAGATTTGATGGATACAACTTGGTTTTAGCAAGACGGGGCCACTAGTCATACTTCAAGTCGGTCTTTACCTGTTATTCAGGCGCTTTTTCCAGAATAATTGATTTTTGAATGGAGACCTTCCAGAAGCCCGGACTTGACACCTTGCGACTTTTACTTATGGGATACCTCAAAAGTGTAGTCTACCGCAACAATCCCCGCACTCTAATTGCGTTTGAAGGAAAATACCCGCCAGGAAATTCAAGCCATCGGTCAGAAACTTTGCGACGTGGTTTTTCCAAATTTGGGAGTTCGACAAGAAGAGTGCCAGCAAAAAAACGGTGGATGTTTTTTTTAAGAATTAATTCCCAAGGAGCTGAGCATTATTTGTGGAAAAAAATCAAAATTGACTAGGTAGTTTTTGTTTTATTTCTCTTTTAAATCGGAAATCCTCAATTGACCACCCAATATCTTGAAAATTTTGCCTCACTGCAAACTAAGCAAGTGAGCAAAATAAACAAATCAAATAGAATAAGGAACAACAATTTTTTATTTTTGATGTATTGGCTGGTTATTTTGTGGGATCACGAAAAGTTCGAAGACCCCTTTTTCGGTTTCTCCAAGATCATTTCCTTGAAACCTTGGCATTTAGTGAGGGAATCCAAATGTACGACTTTTGTGGTTTTGAAAACAACACGGAAATTACCAAAAAAATAGTTTTCAAATGAACCTTTTATATTATAATATAATTGAAACAAGTTCACCACCTACTGATTAATTTTCTGATTCCTAAAATGATTGTGGTTATAAAATAGGTGAATGAATAAATTATAGTAGATAGTAGATTCATGACACATATTTTTTGACCAGGAATTATGGCTATTTTTTTTTTGGTTCATTATTATTACTATCAAGTCTTGTGAGTCTATAGTTAATGAATTTTTGTGACCTCCTTTGAGATTATCATATTTCATGAATAATATCTGTATCTACTTTGTCTTTATAAGAAATTCGTTCTACTTAAACAAGTGCTATATCGTTTTGCCCCAAATGACTATAATTTTCGAATTTTGAGCCGAAAATGGCAGTCCGTTAGCAAGATAACTTTCGAAGGGATGTCCTAGAGACATTAAATTTTCAGGGAAAGTTCGGTTTCCATTGCCCCGGTTGAGTTCGTTAAGCCAAAATCGTACAGGGTGTTCCATATAAATATGGCATTCAAAATGTTTGTTCCTCAATACCACAGACAAAACGAACCAATAGAAATGAAGTTTTTGCGGCCAGATGCAAGATCCTTATAATAAGCCTCATGCAAAATTTGTGGCCATAATGTTAACAGAACCATAGAAATTCAATTGGAATATTGAAAAAAAGGAACTTGATATTTCCATAACAAGATATCCGATTCGAGTGAAAATTATTTCGTGATGGAAGATTTCTATACTGAATGTTTACGCAAAATTTCAAGAAGATTGCATTATCTAAACCATAAAAAATTCAATTCGAATATAGAAAAAAGAAATCTCTATAATCCATAACAAGATATCGGATTCGAAGTGAAAATTGTGTGTGAAGATTGATATACTCAATGTTCATGTAAATTTGAAGAGGATCGCATCATCAGAACCATAGATTTTTTTTTCGATCGTTAAGTTTTTACATATTTCACTTTTCAAATTATTTCCAGAATATTATTCCGATCGTGCTGAGATTTTGCATCTATATATTCAGTATCCATCTTGTCCTATACAAATTTTGAGGTAATAACCTCATTGCCCCACCAATGAACGAGCGCTCAAATGCACCTGTTCAGGGCTTCCTTAAATTCTCAGCTTCACAAATATCACAGTGAAAAGATTGAACTTTTAGATGAATAGGTTATCTTAAAACTATCTGAAAACGAAGAGAAGATATGTTGCTTTTTCCTATATTTTATTTTTAGAACAAGCCAGTAAAAATAAACAAATATGAATCATACCGTACAAAGTCATTTTTTATAGTAACCGTAAAACAGTAGTGATTCAATATCATAAAAGTGTTAATTTATGACAGCTAAAAGACCCAAACACTCCAACTAATTAACTAAACAAGTTATAAACGCAGTTTTCACTACGAAGTCATCCTGCATACTATTTCATTGACTAAGAAGGCTACCCGAAAAAAAAACAAGGCGTGAACACTCATCTCATTACAGAATCTCATGTTTATGTAGATGAGCAGCGGTGTGGTATTCATCTCTTATTATAATTCTTCCAAATTTAATTCAATATTTTTTCATCCGAAATACCTTAAAGGAAGGTTAACCCCTATCTCTTGTCAATTTGAGTAATAAAAAATCCAACAGATGTTATTTTAATAGGGTCGTTTCTAGTTCTCAAGGAGAACCCTCTGTTGATTTACGATTCAAGTTTAATGGAACAAAACCTTGAATTATTTTAGTTTTCGATCGTTTGTGAGATCGTGATTAACATATCTCTATTATCTGGGTTGTTTTCTTGTCATTTATCATCGGTAATTTCGACTTTTTTGTGAGTATTAGACAGTCGGTATGAAGAATCATCTCAGGAACTTCGCTTTTTTCTGAAGCAGTCGATTTCATCATTGATTTCAAATTTTCGGGAAAAATCGTTCAAGAATTGGTGAGATTCATGAAGATTTCTGCTTATAAAGAGTTTTCTACTCTAGGATGATACAATTGTAAATTCGAGAGAACACAAAACTGGAGGTTCATACAAATTTGTATCCATGAATACGTTTGTGCTACAAAACTACCCACTTTCTCATTCAAATTTCTTATAGGGTTGCAACCCTCTCCAGGGTCTTGCTAGTAAAAACAAGCTTTTAATCCCATATCATGTTCCCCTGTCATCAAAAATCGACCTATCTGAATGTTTTCACAAATTCTGATTCATTGTTGAGTTATTGATGGTGGACACTTTTTAGTCAGTTTTTAAGTAACTTTAAAAACCCTATATCTTTTAAACAATGCATTTACGGGAATTTATAGGAACTTTTTTTGAGCTCTCGAGTGCTATAACGTTTGCCCAAATGTCTGTAATTTTCGAATTTTGAGCCAAAAATTATAGGTTTCGACTCCCTGATGAAGCATCTGTGGTCAAACTCAATAGGGATGTTGACTCATGTTACGAATTCATATAAATTGAGGTTTTCCTTATAGGAGGGAGTTTTTGCAATCTTAAAACCCGTTTTAGTGATCTTATTATTCTCGTTGAATAAAATAAAGCGGATTTAAATTATGTTATTATTATCAACTATCACGTGACTGCGAACGCCAATCAGAGGTAATTGACGTCACTCTCCAGGTATTGTCATTGCAAATTCGAATGTTCTGTGCTCAGATCAACAAAATACATTCCGGGGTTCCGCAAAACTCCAATCAGCTTGATTATTGAAATGTCATCATTTCTCTGCAATTTTCAGTTCATTTTTGACATAAACCATCGACTTACTTCAATATAAACGATTTGATGGCCAATCAAGCTTTGTGAAACCCACGGTTCTGTGACTTGAACCATAGTAAATATATAATATATCATATCTATGATTCGAACTTACGAAAGTTGAAAGCTGAAAGAAAACAGAATACCTAGTTCGTTACAAGAACGATAATCTACAATTTTCTTTATAATGGAGATAGTATTCATCAAGGGTAATAGTATCTAGTAACTTACCGAAGATAGATTCCCTAATGGTCGCAAGTTTCTTTGCTGAAAACAAGAATTTTTGTGCAGCGGAGCTTAAAAACGTGAAATTATCTTTGTAAGTAGGTAGCAAACTTTCATCTCATATTTTTTATTACAAATAAAAGAAATACCTCATTCAGCATTTACAGACCGACCTATTCATTTTGAAAGCTTAGATTGAACTTTTCCACAAGGGATCGGGCAAAATCAGTTCGCTTTGACAGAAGTCAAAGTATGTTCACTGAATAATGACGTAATCATCAGAACGTGACAAAATTGAGCATTTCCGCGGGAATTTGAATTGTCTATTCATTTACTCATTTTATTGGCAATTACTATATTTTCAGGGAAAAAGTAATTTTTTTCGTGTTGTATGGGGTTTTTCTCTGAAATAAAATAAATTCCAAAAAGTAGTCAACATCCCTATTCTGTCCGTGTTACCGGATTGTCCTAGAGACTTGAAAATTTTCAGGGTTAGTTCGGTTCTCAAATGCCTCGATTAAGTTTGTTAACCAGTCAAATCGTACATGGTATTCCATAAAATATGGCCATTCAAAATTTTTGTTCCTCCATATCTCAGACAAAAAAACTAATCGGCATGAAATGTTGTGGCCACGTGCAAGATGCTTGTAATAAGCCTCACTCAAAATTTGGTGGCCATAGTGTAAACAGAACCATAGAAAATTCAATTAGAATATGGAAAAGAAAATTCTATATTTCTTTACCAGGATATTTGGTTCGAGTGAAAATTTATTTAGGAAATGGAAACTGGTTGTACTGAATGTCCATGCAAAACTTCAAGAAAATCACATTATTAGAACCATAGAAATTAATTTTATTCAGTTTATATTTTCTACATATTTTATTTTCTGAATTCAATTCTGATTGGGCCGAGATTCTGCATTTATATATTTGGTACCAATCTCAAGTCCCATATAAAAACTTTAAGGTAATAGTCTTATTGCCCCACCAATGAACGAGCGCTCAAAAGATCCTGCTCAGGGCTTTCTTAAATTTTTCTTTTAAATGAGCTAATATCTATCAGTAACTTATCAGCAAGTGGTGCAACAGGGCTTCAGTCAGTTAATTTTTTTAATGGCTTCCTGAATCGCCCCCTCAAATATTATCACAGCAATAAGGAAAATCCTGTATGCATATAGTTCTAATTATTACATCATTCATGAATAGCGCTGCGCGTCAAATTATTTCTGAAGCAGAAGCTGTTTACGGATCTAGTTCTGAAAAACTGAACGCTGGGAAACCCGGCTTATATTAACAAAGGTACGCAGTCTGAATCAGAAATGCTCGACATGTGACATGTCCCCATTACTTTAAATTCATACTGCGCCCAATCGCTTCAGGATTTATTATAAGGACAATCTATTTACAATTCCTTCGCTCTGGACCATTTTCAAGGAAACGGAACTACAGGTGCCACAGGCCAGCTATGGCAGTTACACACGCAGATAATGAGATAAGCGTACGGCGGAATTCACGTTTAAAACCGTACGAAGGAGTTGAGGAATTAAAAAAAATGTACCCACACAATTCATCTGTCGGTCACGATCTATTTCACTTTGAAATGTTTCAAGGTTGGCCAGACTGTCGGAAATGGTGAATTTTTAATGAGGATGATATGTTTTTTGGTTCCGTGATTAGAGAATTCCCTTGGGATGGCGTCACTTTATACAGGTTGTACCGGAAAATTTGGGAAATCTCTTGGATTCAGATGGAACATAAAAAATGAAGATGATGAGTTCCCATTTTTTTTCTAGCGGCCCTCCCTACGAAGATACGACCTCCTAAATGACGCACTGGAAATTCATTTTAGTGGAATAAATTTCAATCACTTCTTTCATTATTTTTTTCGAAAACGGTTCATTTATCGACACTGAAGAGTACCTTTTCTTCAGCTTAATGTTCAAGGTATCCAAATTTGTTTTTTAGTACCTTGTCATACAGGGTGTTAAAAATATGGGCATTAAAATGTACAACCCAGTCCGCCCCTGGTAAACTGAACAAACTAATTGAAATTTGAATGCGGTGATTTAAGAGGTTATTAATACTATTGATCATATCAAATTTCCATCAAATTATATTGAGTAGTTTAAAACTTATTCCATTAAAATGGATTTCCAGTGGCGTCATTTAGGAGGTCGTATCTTCGTAGGGGGGGCCGCTAGAAGAAAAATTATGGGAACTTGTCATCTTCATTTTTTATGTTCTATCTGAATCCGAGATATTTCTCACATTTTCCGGGACATTCTGTATATAGAATAATTGTTTGTTTTCAAATATTACAGAAATTATTCATCTCAATGTGTTCAATATCTCATTGGTTATGCCATACATTGTAGAGAAAAGTCCTGCGATATCTCAGCTTCGCACAAAAAGTTAAAAAAGTGAAAATACAGTTCAAGGTGTTCTTATTACTTACAACTCAGCCATTTAACTTTTTTCTATAGGACTTTCAGTTAAGAAGGATATCGAAATTAACGTTTCATACCTTTATAAACTCACCCACTACCACTTCGCGACTTCAGATCCACGCTAAATCATTCTTTCTTTCATTTTCGTTGTATTCTCTACCTTTTGCATGGGCATTGTTTAAGGAGAACTTCCCCTTAAACAACGGCATGGGTTTCATTCTACAATAATTGGTCTATTATAGTTCTCAGGAAATATGTTCGTTTTTTCATGTAGATCTTTCGTACTCTACTCTACTAAAGGCCAGTCAGCTCTAGAAACTTGTATACCATGTGTTCAGCAGTTTCTGCTTCTGATCCGCAGAGCCTGCAAATATATCTGCTGTCTTTCCAATATGGTAAAAATAGCGCTGACAGTACCCTGTCAGCAGTCCCACCATCAACCGAACCTCAGCTCGTGACAGCTATAGAAGCTATCTTGTATACGTACGTGAAATCATCATGAATTTTCTGGACTGAGTAAGTCCAAGGCTGTTCTCCAGGGGGTATTTTTTTATTCAACTCCCATTGCTAGACCGCTGCCTTATATTGATCTTTTTAATCCCACAGAAAGTCCATGGTGATATTTGATATTTACATGCCCCCCTGAGGTTCATTTTAAGACACTTTCGAGCGCATATGTAAACAGCCAGTATCTCTACCTGTTAAGTAGAGGACTCACTTTCCAGGGCTTCAGAGATCCTCAATTTAGGTCCACATACACTAAGGCGCAAATGCAAAGGCTTATTTACTTGTAGGAAGGAATTAATAATTAACAATAATCTGAGACGAGTCAAGTTCTTCCTTTTTATGCTCTTTTTTCAAACTTAATATACCAAGAAATTGCATCATGCATCTTCATGATGTAGGTAGGTACATCTCATTCCCATAGATCTTCTCAACTTATGCCTATATAACACTAAAGACACAAGGTCATTTTGGAAATTAATTATCTCATCTAATTGGTCGTGCGTCTATAGACAATACCATCATAGCTCAATCCATGCTTCGAGTACTCATAATTTAAATTTTTAGTCGTCTTATCGGGTTGCGATTATAGAATAATGGATATTTAATAGTCATTTGAATACATATGATGCGTAAATTTCTTGTGAATCTTTCCAACTTACGCAGAAAGTAACATATTGCATTGCATTGAGGTGTGATCAGATTGTTTGAATCTAGGAAGGTACTTTTGAATGAGGGGGTTTAAATATCTGAAAATATAGAGCAATTCCAAATATTAAATTTTTTGTGAAGTGACCTAGGAACAATAGAGCCGGAGCCCCCCTGTGATTATTTTAATCTTTCAAATTACAGTGGAACTTCCTATAACGAACGACTGTATAACGAATTTCTCTGTATAACGAATTTCGTACAAGACATTGCACCTTGAACCCAAATTCCATGCTAAAGCACCCCCTAAAACGAAGTAAAATTTCTCTATAACGAAACATTCAAAGAACATCACGCTTTGAATGGGTATTGGTAAGAAGGTAAGTATAAGGGTGGGTTTTTTCCGAAAATTTTCCGGACGTACGTAATAAATCCCGACCTTAAACTAAACCATTACGGCGGGCAGAGAGATCCTTTTGAAACAGTTTTAAATACACCCTGGCTGTTTGGTTTCAATCTAACCATTACGCTAGTGTGAAAGTTTCCGAAAATGTCGAAAAGAAAGTGCTTAAGTTTGAATGATAAACTTAAATTCATCAGTGAAGTCGACCACGACATTGCAGACTATGGAAACGAATTTTCTGTATAACGAAATTCTTTGAAAACGAATTTTTTCTGCGGATTCAGCGATTTCGTTATAGGAAGTTCCACAGTATTAAATTTTTGTGAAGTGACCCCTAGTAAGAATAGGGCCAGAGACCCCCTACGATTATTTAGATCTTTTAAAATTATTTATTATTATCTCCGAAACCTCAGATGAAAAAATTGAGAAAGGCCCTAGGCGGGTGCTTTTGAGCGCTAGTTCATTGGCCACTGTAAAAGTTTTGAGTTCTGAAATGACAATTCTGAACTATTCAGTTATTTAGAAAAATATTAAATTCTATAGTTTTGATTATACGATCCCCGTGAAATTTTGCATGAACATTCAGTTTGTTTGTAAGTTGATAATAAAAATTGTAACTTTTCTGAAGAATTCGATTGTCACACAACAAATTCATGGTCTACACTCTATAGTATAGCGGTTGTTCTAAGTCATAGGAAAAGTCATTCATTTATGTAATCAATGCTAAATTATGAATATTAGCGTAATTGGACAGATAAGAATTCAATATAATATTGCGACACGATGAGAATTAAATGTCAATTTGTATATTCATTAATAACACTTTTATCTGAAGCCCTTCCTTTTCCTGAATAAACAATTATGTGTGAAAAATACTCATTTCTCATTGAGATCACAATCTTCCTCTTGGAGATACAGTAACCACTTTTTCTGTCGAAATTTAAGTTGATATTTAGGGCGAAATACCCATGCTTAAATCTATCATTTTTTTCATTTATTTCCTTTTTTTAGTTTTACTGTTAGGCAACAATATTTTCAAAATCTATTTGCTCCTGACAAAAAAGTGCAAAGATTTTCGCAGGAGCACTTCATCTTAATTGAAATTTTTTTAATTATTTCTGTTTCAGAGACTGGGATTGAAAACCTTGAAAGTTTTGTAGGAATTTCAAATCTCACACAGGGATATACATATGTTTTTTCTGCATTCCTCTAATCGAACCACATTATTGAAATGTTGCACAATAATGCGCTTCATAATTTCATTCACGCCAAAATACCAAACGGGTAGGTATATCAGATTTATAGTTTAGAAAATATTATGAAAACCTTCACTTTAAATCTTTTAGCTTGGTTCGTTCAAAAGTTTGAGTGTTAACGACCGGGCGGTCTGAAAAAATCACTTTTGACCTTGAATTCGTCGAGCGTAGAAATCTGAGCTAAGCAATAAATACAATTATTGAAAAAATGTTTTCAAGATTCTGTTAAACATTCCTGAAATAAAAGACCTGAAATCAGTGAATTTCAAAAAGATTTTGAGTACTCTATTTTCCATCGAAACTTTTCGAGGAAAAAAATCGACCCCTATCGAAATAATTCACTTAAATTGAATTTTAAATATTAGATATTAATTAGACTTCATCCTGATAGACTCAATTTTCAAAATTCAGCCGAAGTAGCGCATTGATGAAATAAAATAAAAATATTTTTCCTTCGATCTCAAAATAAAAAGTGATTTTAATGTGTACGAAATTGATCATTAATGGCCCATTTCAATGCCCAATTTATTCTATTTTAATGTGCAATCCCCATGGCAACCGTACACAAAGTATTCAGAAGCACTACAAGAAATGTCAAATCTCTACTGGAACATAGAAAATAGGGATTGCATTATGTCAAATGTATCTCTGTTCAAAATGAGAATGTATTTCAATCAAGAATTTATTCACAATTCATGTTGAGATCGTCGGAAAAATCTTGTAATCAACTCGGTTATTAATCAGCGACTAATGGTCTCGAACTATTAACGCGTTCGCTCCGCTCACGCGTATCTTGACCATTATTCGCTGTCCTTAATGACCTAGTTGATCGAATAACTATAAAAATTCTATTTTAAAATTTTTTAAAGTGTTCATACTAACAGTATTTAGTTGTTGTGGTCAAATTATTGTATATTATCAATAATTTACTTTTGAGTTAGAGTCAAGGTGCGTCCAATTTGTATCAAAACTTATTGTGTTCGAAGACGACCATTCGAACCACAAAATACATAATAATTAAAAAAACTTACCTTATATCGGCAAAAATTTCAACAATTCCCCTGCCAAGCACAAACCTTAATTTCTCAAATTAAATCGAAAAAACACCAAACACTAGATCACAATCGCCCCATACCCCAACAAAAATCAATGGTGGTCAGTTAGGGTGGTACGAGTGGCCAATGTAAGGGTCCTGCGCTGGCAACCACAGTCTGAATATTATTTCAGAAAAGCTTGGAACATTACATTTCAAGAAGAATAGAAAGGATCACCCCACCAAGCTCTTTCATTTATTCTTGAGCACCTTTCAATTTGCAATGTCAAGTTCAGGCTCTTAATTTGTTGCTACGCATTTTTGGACCATTAGATGGTTTTCAGGATCAGCGGGGAGTTAAAATATAAGGATTAGATGCAGAAATTTATGTGAAGATATGTAAACTTGAGAGTTGGCTTCACATATTGCATCATTTATGGATTTTGTACTGAAATTAACTATGCATGAGCCTATGACGTTATTTTCGTCATCTGAAGGTGTTTTATGCATTTATCTATGTTTCATGGATTTCTTTCATTGAATTGATTAACTCAAGTCAAAGAATTGGTTGTAATATAATATATGCTTTATAAGATGTAGTTTTTTGGAGTTTATATAAGTTGGGCGTTTTATCTCGAAAGTTTTTTTGTGAAAAACTGGTTATACATAACTTTGCGAAAATTCTGAGTTTGAAAACTCCTGTACGTCTTTGGCCAGAAGGAATTCATTCACATGCTATAGTTTTTTTTTGAGCGCTCATTCTACTTGAAAGAGTGTTATATTGTTGCTTAAATGTCTGTAATTTAGATTCTGTACTTAGCATGAATCTCAAGTCCTATACGAAATTCTGAAGTAATAACATTATTGCTCCACCAATGAACGAGCGCTCAAAACCACCTGCTCAGGACATTCCTCAAATTTTTTTTCAGTGTACTTTCAACCAAATCAGATGAAAGGAAATAACTTGATAAGTATTTGTCCGATGTCGCCTATTAATTAACTCAATGAGCATTTTCAGAAAAATTTATAATTAATGGACCCTCAGAAAATCATAGCGATTTTCCGTGTTCTGTAGTCTGGTCATCCTCACTAATTATGATTGATCGTACGTCATCATGGAGAGAAGTTTAAACTTATATACTTATGTAAAGGGTTTTCCAATAAGGGGAGTTATTTTGAATAGCCCGCTATTTCGGTAGATGTCACGTATGAGATGTCATTTTTTGACAAGTAGAAACTGCACCATTGATAAAAATGGAACGATACACGCTTCAAGAACGCATTGAAATTATTAGAATTCATTATCAAAATGGTGAAAATTTAGCAGAGATGGTTCGTGAAATTCGAACATTTTTGGGTCGTCGTGAAGCACCTTGTCGGAACGCAATAAAGAAATTGGTGAAAATATTCGAGCTGTTGGGAAAATAAAAGAATAAAACCCATGCATTTCGCTCAAGAACAGCCGAGAATATTGCTGCTGTAGCCGAAAGTGTTAAAGAAAACCCAGGTTTGTCCATTCCTCGTCGTTCTTTGGAATAAGGCATTCCACAAACGTCAACACACCGTATTTTGCATGAAGGTTGGGTCTTAAGGCTTATAAAGTTCAGTTAACACAAGAACTCAAACCGGCCGATCATCAACAACGTCGTGTCTTTGCTGATTGGGTCGTTGAAATGCATGAAATGATCCGAAATTCCATCGAAAAATTTCCACATCAGTGGCTTGGTCAACAAGCAAAATTGTCGCCAAGGGTTATTGTTGAAAAGCCTCTTATCTCAACATGTGACTGTTTGGTGCGGTTTATGGTCTGGCGGAGTCATTGGACCTTACTTTTTCGAAAATAGGTGCTACGGGCCACACAAGCAACGAAACCATTTATCATATGCGGAAAAAGTTTCCGGACAGTGTTATCTCTCGAAGAGGTGATCACAATTGGCCAACGAGATCTTGTGATTTAACACTTTGCGACTTCTTCCTTTGGGGCCACGTGAAGGAGAAGGTCTACGCCAATAGCCCAGCGTCGATTCAAGACCTCAAAAAATGATTCGTGATGCTATCGAGGACATAGGGCAGCCACTTTGCGATTCAGTGGCGGCTTTTCAGGTGAAGGGAGTGAAGTGGCTCTTCACCTAAAAATTCCTAGGGTCAGGGTCACCTAAAATGTTCATTGAGGATGATTATTATTCACTATTTATACAATATGAATCGTTTCATTAGCTCCATGTCAGAACTCAGGAGACGTTTATTATCGAGATTATTATCGAATCATTATAAATATCTTGTCGCTTCCCGCATCGAGTGAAGAGGTTTGTCACGGAACTTGCACCTCGATCGCTCAAGCAGACTGCGTTGCTATGGTAACGGGTGACGTCACCGGGGCTTTCTATTACGTTTCTCGCGTGCAGTGAAGAGCTCCAGTAACCCCTGCACCTGTTACGTTCGTCGGTGTGTCGCTCCAGTGAGAAGTCTGACCGTTGTTTACTTTAAGCTTCGGCTTCGATATTAAAAATGAACCTCATTAATGACATTGTGTGCAGTTTATTAGAAAACTCCGTTTCATCATTGGAAAGACGAAGACAAAAAGGACATCTTAAATGAAGGTCGGTTAACTTGAAAATTTCTACAAGAAAAGAAATGAAAATGGCAAATCATATAATATTAATTTCAAATCATCTTGGTGAGTTTACATAAAAAGATGTTATTCTAGATTTTACTGCTTGTTTAGCTCTTCACCTCTTTTTTTACCCACGAGCCGTCACTGTTGCGATTTGGTTATGGAAATTTCATTGAAAGGATATGGTTCTGTAAGTGTGGTCGTGGTGGTCTTTTGCCTGATGTTTTTTTCCGATATTAACGGTATACCTTCTCTTTATAATGAAATAACATCCGATTATTTATATTGAAAAAAAGGCATTTTTCTTTGAATATCAAAATAAGACCTCTTATTGGAAAACCTTTTAGTTTCATGATGAATACAGTTTTTCGCTTATTTTGGATATTTCATCGAAATTTGACAAAAATGATGTATATTTTGGGATGCTTTTATATAAATTTGAACTGATTCTCAAAAGTTTTAATAATCTCTTGATAGAATAGATACATTTCTGTAGAAAAAATATATATTTAAGGTATAGAAACGATAGATAAAACCTTTATACACAAATTGCGTTTTCAATATTTAATTATAATTTTTATCACTTGAAATTTCAAGTGAATCATTGATAGGCTTATATTAAACTGTACGCTTGATGTTGTCACATGAAAAAACCCTATTTCTCAATATACTGGAAATGCCCTGAAATTTTAAAGTCCCTAGCTCCTGTTGTTCGAAGTGTAGTGCTTACAGCTTCATAAAATTTCATTCGACCTCGGTTATTCATCAATTTGTTATCAAAACTTTTAAAATGGATTTCGAATCCAGCTTCCATCACACTCAAACAATTCATTTATTAATATTTCGATCAAATAACCATGCTTCAAGCTCAGCGAAACTCAAATCAATTACAAAAACAATCGATATAGGTACAATTTTTAATTACCTATTATCAATCTTATATTATAATATCTGATTAACTAATATCGTTGAGGGTGTGGTTTAACCATAAGTAGAGTCGGCCAGAGATAAGATGTCTCCTTGCATTCATTAAACTAAACCTTGAACTCTGTATATGAAATCATTTGTTTCTTACTTTCAGTATCATGTAAATCTGCAACATTTACTCAAGTTGTCAACGTAAATCATAGCTAACCTTGACTGGCACTGCTTATATACTTACCTTTTTGTATTAGTCATTTCGAAAATTTAACGTATGCCATTGAAGATTGATAGATAGTGGTGTATTGATTGACTGCTGACAGATATTAATATTGCTAATGAAGAAGATACCGCAAATTTTTTGCTGAGCCAAAAAAAAATGAACTTGAATATTGGTATTGAGTTGATTGGTTCGTTAATGAGTCAAATCAGAAAACAAATGTTATTTTAGGATACGAGGGACCTGTTTTGAAAAAATTTACATAGTGATAGTCGACGAGAAAAGGTTTGGAGAGATCCAGGCAGTTGATTGAAAGATGAGGTGTAATACGGACTATTAAATTTGGATTAAGTTGTGGAATAACCATAATTGATCAAAAATGAATAATCCATACATTTTTTTCTGAACTATCCCCATACTGCTGATTGGGAGAGAGTTCTCTTCACAGATGAGTCTAGATTCTGCCTCTACCATTGTGATCGACGTTCCCTTGTATACAGACGTCCGCATGAAAGATATGCTCAGTGCAATTTCCTGAATATTACTAGTTTCGGGGGAGGATCGATTATGGTATGGGGTAGAATATCTTTGACTGCTTGCACAGACCTAGTGGTCGTTGATAATGGAGCTATGAATGCTGATAGGTGTATAAGGAACATTCTTGAAGAGCATTTGCCCATCTTTTGGTGAAAATTTCATTTGTATGGACGATAATTCCAGACCCTTCGACACATCGTTCAGGAGTACCTTGAAGAGGTTGAAGTCTCTCGAATGGAAGGCCAGCAAGAAGTCCAGATCTCAATCCGATTGAGCAGGTTTGGGACAACCTCAATACAAGGCTGAGAAGTTCAGAAAATCATCCAGCTACTCTTAATGACTTTAGGCAATCCAACTCTGGGAAGGATTAGATCAGAACATTTTAAGATCACTCATTTGAGTATGAACCGTCGTTGCCGAGCTGTAATTAATGCAAGGGATGGAAATACCAAGTATAGAATCACTTATCAGCATTTCAGTATTTTGAAAATTGTTTATTTCTCTTCTTTCACATAAGATTCGGTGAAATCCTGAACTTTTCTTACATTAATGTGTCTTGTTTCGTTCAAAACCTTCCGAGAAAACATGAAAAATAAGTTTTAGAGTCAATGTAAAGTTAATATCATTAAAATTGAAATTTTCAGAATGTGCGTTAATTTTTTTGCGCAGTGTATAACAAATGTGAATTTTCTATCTAATATATTGGAGTTTAAGTTGGAAAAAATGTTCATCTCATTTCCATAACATAGAGACTGTTTATTTCTGGAAAACCAAGAGGGTCAACACTTTTATAATGTGTGTATATCGAAAATATGAAATTTTCTCCGACTTTTAGTGAAGTTGAGAAGAAAGATTTCAATATTGTAATAATGAGTGTTATTTTCAATAAATTCAAGAAGTTGATTGTTTGCATTCAGTTAATTCCAGTGAAAGGTAGAAGAACCCAAATATTACTGATGGACTTCCCAGCATTCCTGGAAACAAGGTAGCGGTAGGTAACCAATATTGAGGATAATAAATGTTGAAATTAACATAAATGTTGATTTAACTGATTTAAAGATTTCACAAAATGAATTATACAAGATGTTCCTGCATTGATGTGAAATTAAATCTTTCACATCAATGCAGAAACACCTTGTATAATGATTCCTGAGGTCTTTTATTAAAAAAAATCCATGAGAAGGTAGGTCCGCAAATTCATTGTTTTCAAGATACGTGTTATAAAATATAAAATTGGTGAAATAATGTTTGAGAAATAAAGGTTTTCCAAAAAGTAGAAGAAACTACGCCATTAATAAAAATGGAACGATTCACGCTTCGAGAACGCATTGAAATTATTAAAATCACTATAAAAAGGGTGAAAATTTGGCAGAGACGTTTCGTAAAACCCGAACCTTTTTGGGGGTCGTTGTGAACGCACCTGTCGGACCGCAATAAAGAAATGGTGGAAAATTCGAGCTGTTGGGACAAGTTAGTGATGTGAAGAATAAACAACCCGGCACGCGTCGCTCAGAACAGCCGAGAAATTGCTGCTGTAGCGAAAGTGTTGAAGAAAAGCCAGGTTGGTCCATTCCTAGTCGTTCTTTGGAATTAGGCATTCTACAAACAGTATTGATCTGGACAACGTTTACTTTCAACAAGACGGTGCTAAGTGCCGCACCAGCAACGAAACCATTGATCTTTTGCGGGAACAGTTCAGGACCGTGTTATCTCTAAGAGGTGATCACAATTGGCCACCGATATCTTGTGATTTAAAAACCTTGCGACTTCTCTTTGGAGCCACGTGAAAGAGAAGGTCTACGCCAATAGGGCCAGCGTCGATTCAAGACTTAATAGATGGAATTCGTGAGCTATCGAGGACATGGGGCAGCCACTTTGCGATTTGGTTATGGAAAATTTCATTAAAAGGATATGGTCCTGTAAGCGTGGTCGTGGTGGTCATTTGCCTGATGTATTTTCCACTATTAACGGCAAAACTTCTTCTCTATAATGAAATATACATCCGATCATCTATATTGAATATCGAAATAACACCTCTTATTGAAAACCCCTTCAGTTTGCTACAAAGTCATTTCGATTTTAAGGAACACAATCATATCTATGTTTCTAAATTAAGGCATATTGTCACAATACAGAAAAATATAAATTGAATAAAATAACATAAAACACGCTGCAGGTCGCTGACTGTAAGAAATAGAAAAAAATGGTTTTCCGAAGAAAGATTCATAATTAATTATCTTTCGAATGACGCAATAAAAAAAGGTAGATATGTTGCTGGGAAAAACATTTTTGAAAGCTCCGCGATGCCTGGCGTATTAATTCTTTTCTCCGACTTGTATACACATCTCAAGTCAAACATCAAATACCGTCAACAGAATAAAAAAAATACTCATTCCTTTCGAGAAAAATTAGGTTACCAAGATAATTATACATACATATACATATATACATATTGATGAACAGACGGTTTACGTTTGCTCCTGTTATACTTTATTGCTTTAGTGTTTTGGTTTGCATTTTCTCTGTAAAGAGTAGTGTGGCAGAACGGCAAGTAGAGGAAACTTTTATTTTTGATATTATCCTTATTCTTTACGTGGGTTATTATTTTTACTGGGTTAATTTTGGTTGTTTTGATCGAGTTCGCGGGGGTGATATACGTGGATTATCGGTACACGTGCTGCGTTTCCACATGCGTTATCGTTATCGGGGGAGCAGATTTGATTTTTATGTGTACGGGTGTATTAGTTTTGAGTTCTGACTAACCCGATTGCTACTTGTTATTGTACTGGTGAAATCCTATCCAAACACTTTTATTTTGTTTTCCGCGGCCCTCTGTTGTCTGTTAGTCACCGGCTATAGGCCCGGCCGTTGTGAAGGTATCCCTGTTTATCATCCTTTATCACCAGTACACGAGCAACCACTTCGGAATACATTCATTGCATCATGTCTTGCATCAGATGCAACACTGCAGTTAACGAAAGTTCTGATAAGTTAATCCGTTGTGATGGTTTGCAGCAGGTTCGTGCATGTGGCTTGCTCAGACTTGACAGCCGCAGAACTTAAATGTTTTGAATTGCGTCCCAACAGTAAGCGTAGAATTTAATATATATGTATTGAGTGTATTCTGAGGTCATATTTGAAAGGAAGAGTCAATTATGTGTTTTACAATGGTTTTAAATCATTGAGTATATTCTCTCTTGTGGCGTACCGCAGGGATCAACTTGGGACCACTGTTATTCATAATCTATATGAATGATCTTCTAACTTCCCTGAAGTGTCCAGTGTTAGCGTTCGCAGATGACTTCAAACTCTACCTAAGAATACTTAATGCTTTGGATCAATTACTCCTTCAATCAAGCCTGGAATATATGCACGAGTGGTGTTTGCGTAACAAGTTGATACTAAATATGGAAAAATGTTTCAGCATCACATTCACGAGGAAATCGCAACCACTTACTTTCGGCTTCATATGGCAGGACAGCTGATAAATGTAAAGGATCAGATTCATGATCTTGGAGTCTTATTCGACTCTACGCTCAGTTTCATTCCCCATATCGAAGAAATATGTACTAGGGCTAGCAGAGCATTGGGATTTGTACTCAGATCAACGCAGAATTTGAGATCTATCGATTCTCAGAAGCTTGTACTTTACATACGTGATCAGTAAACTAGAATATGCCAGTTTGATCTGGTTTCCCATCTACAATTGTCACCTTGTACCACTGGAGCGCACACATAGAAAGTTTTTCAAATATGTAACATTTAGGAGTACTGGAAGGTTTCCTGAGTTGGGGCGGATTTGTCAACTATATGAGTGAAATGAGGATATCATCCTTTCTTGCGAGGCGTGAGGAGCAATGTGCCAGGTTTGCTCAAAGACTTTTAAATTATAGAATAGACTGCCCATATTTGCTCTCCAAAATGAGTTTGAATGTTCCAAGATTGGTAACGAGATCTAGAGAGGTGTTTTATCTCTACCTACGGCTCGTACAAATATATTCGAACGGTGCCCTGTTTATAGTATAGTCGAAGTGTGCTGACAGACTGGAGTTGAATAGTTTAGTTAGTTTGAGGACTTGAGTTGTGTTGAGTGAAATGTTGGAATTTCATATCGTGTGTTTCGGTTTCGGGTCTTTCTGAGCAAAGGCTGCATATCTTTATATATATTATAATTATAATTCCTTTCTTATATTTTTATGGTGTAAATTTTTGAACTGTAACACGTAACATATATTTTTTGCCCTATAATTGGGATTTCCTGGGTAAAATAAAGCTTATTATTATATTATTATTATTATTATTATAATGAATCACCCTCTGTACCTACCTATACTCCGTTCACGAAGGTTGAGCCGTCGGTTGGCCATGGAAATTTCGCATATTCCACTGTGTATATTAAAATTCTAGGTTATGTTCTTTATTTTCATGTCAGATTGATACGCAATGTGTCCAATATGCATAGGTTCTCTGAAAACTCGCAAGCTCGTCGGACGAGGTCGAGTACATTCGGCAACGTTGACTTAATTTTACTTTATGACAGTAATACTGCCAACTTCAGAAAAATAAAGAATCGCCTACTATGTGCTCAACCTTTCGTGAACGGACTATATATTATATTATACGGAACGTATCGTTATATATTATAGGAAAAATCTTGTTTTTCCTCAGAAATTATCTAATCTATTTGTGGGTACCAGAGCTGTGCCGAGCACTGAAGGAAAGTGCTTCAAGCACAAAGCACTAAGCCCTACTGAAAAGTGCTCCGGAATCTCGAGCACTAAGCCCTTATTTTTGAAGAATGCTCGCGATTACTAAGCACTTCTGGAAAGTAATTCGTTTACACGAGCACCGAGCACTAAGCACTTTTCAAAATAAAACTTAATATTTTCATCCAAATATCTCTCAGTTTGTAATTTTGATGTCTTGTTTTTTTTTCTTTCTAGTGTTATCGTGTTTGAACTGGACATAATTGAAATTGACAAAAGGTTTTTTCAGCGAGTTGTTTTGTTTAATAGATATTAAATTTAATTAAGTATTTAGGAGATCGAGTAATGGTCAAGATATTTTGAAGCGTTCGCTCCGCTCACGCCTTAATAGATCGAGATCATCATTAGTCACTAGATTAATAAACTGGGTTGATTACAAGATTTTTCCGACAACATCAATATAATTGTATATAAATTTTTGATTGAAATACACTCTTATTTTTCACGAGATATACATTTACATAATATAAATTTTTATATTCTATGTTAATGTTGAGTTCTGATATTACTCTATCGCTTCTGAATGCTTTATGTTCGGTTTTCCATGGAAATAGCACATTGAAACAGCATAAATTGAACATTGAAATTGGTCATTTATTTCAATTTTGTACATATTAAAATCACCTACTAGGTCGACGAAATAATTATTTTGATAAATTCCGAATATACAGACAGGTTACCATGACAACATACCAAAAAAAGTTATAGAGAAACAGTGACGTCTTGTCAACAAATTAGATGGAAATGTTTCTTATGGTTTTCTGAGCTCTATATGGCATTCATTCAGTTAATAAACTGTAACTAAAATATTCGCCAACAATTACTTTAAATCATGATAATAGATACTGAATCGTATGTTGAAAAAAGGTCGCATTGCTCCACAGAATTTTCCTAAAAAAATTCCGCCATAAAATCAAAACAACCTGTCTTCTTGTCAAAATAATGAAAACGTAAAAACTTGTTCCAGAAAGTCCATAACATACAGCGAGATTTTTTTGTAACACCAGTGTTTGTAATGCAAATGAACAAATTTATATCTATAGAAGTGAAACGAAAAAAAATATTTTAGTCTTTGTCTATTTGAATCACGCGACTGTCTGTCATTTTCATGTTCCAACAAGCCATGAAGGGCTTAGTGCTTGGTAATTCCTGAAAGTGCTTGGGAGCACTTTTCGAATTACTAAGCACTAAGCCCTTTCGAAAAATTCACGAAGCACTAAGCACTAAGCACTGGTTCAATCAAGTGCTCGCGAGCACAGTGCTCACGAGCACAAAAGTGCTTCGAGTGCTTTCACGAGCACTAAGCACAAGGCTTCGGCACAGCTCTGGTGGGTACTTTATAATCAATATAGTATTATTATTATTATATATGGCATTTGGAAGATACATTCGATTACAATAATTAACTTAATTGAAATTGATAGGAAAAGTTCTACCAACACACACTGTTTTTCAGACTTGGTAATTAACAATTAAAATTCTCTAGAATAAACAGCTAATCGGCCATGAAACAAGTTCGTCCTAATAAACTTAACAAAGTGCCAAGTGAAAAAAATTCGTTAGTAATTTCAAGGTTCCTTGATTGGAATATATTACATAGTTAATTTCCACCGACCTCTTTTTAATTTTATTGATTAACAAATGTAATGCGAGCGGACAATATTGGTACGGTTGAGTGAAGTATCACAATGGATGATCAAGTTTGTCGTTTGAGAATGCAATTCTTGTTGAACTGGTTTCGAAGAAATAAAGGTTTTCCAATAAGAGGGTTTTCCAATAAGAGGGTTGTTTTGATATTAAAAGAAATGAAAGTAGGAATCACGTCCTTGGTTGTTCAGCTGAGTAATCTAACGGAGCTAGATTACTCAGCATTAAAAGAAAAAATGCCATTTTTCAATTTAAATGATCGGATGTTTATTTCATTATAAAGAAGAAGCTATGCCGTTGATAGTGAAAAATAACATCAGCAAATGACCACCACGACCACGCTTACAGGACCATATCCTTTTAATGAAATTTTCATTACCAAATCGCACAAGTGGCTGCCCTATGTCCTCGATAGCCTCACGAATTCGATCTTTGAGGTCTTGAATCGACGCTGGGGTATTGGCGTAGACTTTCTCTCTCACGTGGCCCCAAAGGAAGAAGTCGCGCAGGTGTTAAATCACAAGATTTCGGTGGCCAATGACTCCCGCCAGACCATAAAACGCACCAAACAGTCACACGTTGATGAAAGAGAGGCTTTTCAACAATAACTCTTGGGTTTTCCGAGCCCCAGATGCGACAATTTTCCTTGTTGACGAAGCCACCGAGGTGGAAATGAGCCTCATCACTCAAGATGATTTTTCGATGAATTCCCGATCATTTTCATGTGCATTTCAACGACCCAATCAGCAAGGACACGACGTTGTTGATGATGTTAAATCACAAGATCTTGGTGGCCAATTGTGATCACCTCTTCGAGAGATAACACGGTCCCGAACTTTTTCCGCAAAAGATCAATGGTTTCATTGCTTGTGTGGCACGTAGCGTCGTCTTTTTGAAGTAAACGTTGTCCAGATCAATACTATCCAATTTGGCCATAAAAAGTCATCATTTCTCAATAGCGCAATCCATTCGCCGTAACTGTTGCTCCACTTTCGGCTACAGCGGCAATATTCTCGGCTGTTCTTGGGTGACGTACACGGGTTTCATTCTTAACATCACTAACTTGTCTCAACAGCTCGAATTTTGCCACCAATTCTTTTAGTGCGGTTCGACAAGGTGCTTCACGACGACCCAAAAAATGTTTCGAGTTTACGAACAGTCTCTGCCAAATTTGTTTCGAAGTTATATACACTTATTTCCTAACATATCCTGGATATCGTGAAAGAGTCTATAATATCCTAATTATGAATGTTCTGAAAGGATCTCAAAGATCTCAGTTGTTCCTCTAAATAAAGATTAATCTAAATAAAAATTCCGAAAGTACAATTCTTATTACTCGAGCAAATTATTTTCAAGGTTTTCTTTCTTTTTGGGGTCGAATCTCGATATTCCAACTATGACTCCTCATCAAGATTTAACCGCAACATTCACACGAATAATGATAAAAACGAAGTTAAACGCGAATGTCACTCAACTCGGAAACAATAGCTCAGATATGTAAAAGAAGTTGAATAAAAACTCTGTTAATTTAACGAAGAATGAAAACCTTGAAGTCTCTTTGATGTTTATTTCCGATGTGGGAATTTAGATTTCGAATTAAAACACTATTATACTTTCATTTCTACCTAGAGATGCATTTCCGGATTGAAAGCAGCGATTGATATATAACAACCCAACTACCAAATAATTTAATTGCGAACGCTCTGTTTTAGAGATTGAAAAAATGGATCTAATCACATAATATATGAACTTTTCTAGATCTCATATTCACGAAAATTGACTTCCTATCACTCACTAAAGTTTGAAACTTCGTTTGCAAGCTTGGATAAAATTATGCGAGGAAATTCAACAGAAAAGTTCTAGGAATGAGATTAATATATATTCTCTCCACTACAACTGCTAAATATTTGATAGGAGAATCGGGAAGAGACAAAATACATAGTTAAAATGAGAAAAATCTATGTGAAGATAAAACCTGTGCACGTCGCTCAAGAACTGCCGAAAATATGGCTGATGTAGCCGAAAGTGTGAAGAACCAGGTTTGTCCATTCCACAAACGTCATTACGCCGTATTTTGCATAAGATTTGGATCTTACGGCAAAAAAAGAACTCAAGCCGGCCGATCATCAAACAAGATCGGTCTTTGCTGATTGGGTCGTTGAATGCATGAAAATGATCCAGATGCATCGAAAAATCATCCTTATAAAGTTCAGTTAACACAAGAACTCAAGCCTGCCGATCACACAAGCAACGAAACCATTGATTTTTTGCGGGAAAAGTTTCCGGACCGTTTTATCTCTCGAAGAGGCGATCACAATTGGCCACCGAGATCTTGTGATTTAACACCTTGCGACTTCTTCTTTGAGGCCATGTGAAAGAGAAGGTCTACGCCAAAGCCCACGTGCGATTCAAGACCTCAAAGATGGAATTCGTGAGGCTATCTAGGACATAGAGCAGCCACTTCGCGATTTGGTTATGAAAAATGTCATTAAAGAATATGGTCCTGTAACCTGGTCATGGTGGTCATTTACCTGATGTTATTCTACACTATTTAATGGCATAGCTTCTTCTACATATAAATAAAATCCGATCATTTATATGAAAAATGGCATTTTTTTTGAATATCACAAAAACCCTTTACCATCATTTTGAATTCTTCGTTCAATTAGTGAAGAAAAATCTCCTGCCTTTTTTATATGGGGCGCCGTTTTATCCAAAAAGGCAAAAAAAAGAAATATCTCAACGCGCATTATTTGTCGTTAATATAAAATTATGTAAATTTTATCTATTTGCATAAAAACGGTGCACCTTACGAAAAAAAAAGAGACTTTTTTTGTCACTGATTAAATGAATATTTCAACGATGATTGCAAGATTGCAATTTCTCAGTGGCGTACAATTTTTCTTGAAAAATTGAAATCATTACCATTATAATGAACATGAAATTCCAGTATATCTATTGAAATCAACCAAATTTCATTTTAATATCTCAACGGATCAAGAGCAATAAATAAATCAGTTTTTTAGTAAAACATCTCTGAAAACGAAACATTTGCGAGAAAAAAAAACATATTATACCAAAATGGCATTAATTGTTTATGCAGAATCACCTCCTGGAGTTTGTCGCACTTCTGAAATAAAATGTTTAAAGAGTACCGAAGAAAAACTTCTTGTCATTAATCGTACAGGTTTCAATATATTTAATCATAAATGATATCGCAACCAGAGTTCCATTTTCAATCTAAAAGTAATGGAATCGAAAATCTAAACTTTTGAGGATTACTTATCCCCTGATGTTTCTTTCAATCTGTACAAGCGCTCTTGCTTCTTCATAGCTGCATCAGTAATTCTTCCGCCTCTTTTTTGTCTTTCTTTTTTGAGACATCCTTCCATCAGCCAGTTTATATCATTACAGTGCCCAAAAAATCCGTAAAGGAAAATTTTCACGGCATTCCTTCAACGCTTTATAAGAATGTTGCACTCTTCGCTATGCAAATTCTCTGAAAGTCAGTATGCATTTCGTTCTGGGAAGTTTCACTTGATTCGGAAAAACTGACTTTTGAAAATAGGTATTTTCATTTTGCGTGAACTTGAGAAAAAGAACATTCATAGAAAAAATACAACTGTCATAAAAAAGGTTAAATAAGTAAGGTTATATGTTATGACGGATTCCAAATAATATCAAGGATTAAATTTAAATAATAAATAATGGAAACTCCTGTGAAAGATGAGGAATATTACAATTGTGTTGCTCTGATGGAGGAATACAGTAATTGCTCTAAAAACCATCCTGTACTCAAATATTTTTTTTATTGTGATAAAGCTCACACTGCATACTCGAGATGTACTAAAAAGTTATATGATAGAGAACTAGCAAGACGGAGGGACAATAACAGACGATGGAAAGATGAGAAATATGCTAAATTAAAACAGAATTCTGATACTGATAGCCCAACTTGAGCCTAGTGGTCAGCAACATCATTTGTAAAGAAAACCATTTTTATAACATTTGAATTGTTATCCCCATGTATATAAATAAATTATTGAACAATTGAAACTTATTTGATCACCAAGTCATATCTGACATAGTTATGGGCAACGTACTAAGAAAGAAAAGAGGATTACACCATTTTACTGAAGATAATTTCCGGAAAAGATCTAGTGTTCAAATCCCAGTACAAGTATTACACCTTTTCCTGTTTTATCATTTGATGAATTCATCAGAATGAGTTACGATCAATACACCCAATTCATTACATGAAAGAGGTTCAGTTTCTAATCTGATCAATCTGAGAGCATATCGGATGAAAGAAACCGAACCAACAGTTTTTACGGCTGAATATTTAGAAAATATGTATACACAGTATAACGCTGCGGACAGATCTACAATAGACATTCATATGACTGTTGATGGATTAAATGTAGTGAGGCATCTGTTTGAATCTTTACAAAGTGATATGATTTATAACATCGGTAACTATAAGGAGTAAGTTCATTTTCATCAGTAATATACTAAGCCAAGTTGCTTCCTGTTTCAATCTTATTAATCAATTTTGAAACAAGCTGAAGATTTTTAATTAAAATTAATGCATCTTTTCCCTATTCTCAAAAAATGTAGTTTTATGAAAACTGATATGAATCTGATCGAGAAATATTCCGAAACTGAAACGAATAAAGAAGAATATAACGCAGAACACATGTTTACGAGACATTTCATCAAAATGATCATAACTTACAAGATGATTTGGATCATATTGTGGAGAATAGAGCTAAAAATTTACTCCAACAGCTGGCGACCAATCATTGTTGCTTATTGGATATAAAAGGAGAAGATTACAAGGTAA